>JANRFK010000961.1:7828700-7843591 GCA_030068395.1 Apalone spinifera
TCTGAGCTTACCAAAATCCGCCTTCCTGAAATCCATTGTCTCTATTTTGCTGTCTATCTACTATCCAATCTATCTACTTCTGCTCCCAATGTGGAATCAAGAGGTGCTTGGAAGTGGGTTCATGAGAGGCTGGAGAATATAAAGAGGAGGTGTTTTGGGGAGCGTGTCAGACAGTAGTTACAATGGTTCATATTAAAATCTTCACATTTGGTTGTTTTTTAATTAATTAACTTTTCTGTGTTGTTCATATGTCAGTCCTGAGAGAATGCTCTAAATGGAACAAATGTAGAATTCTCCCAGGACTAATATGTTAAGGAATTAATAGAGCATTACATTTTGCCATGGAATAAAACCGCTGAGGATGCTCCAAACAAATGTCTCTTACGTTCTTTCCATTTCTGATGCTTTGAGTGATGTGAGCATTCCCCTTTCCCACCTTGCAATAGATTCCTTCCCGGGGGGATATGATAGAGGTCTATAAAATCATGACAGGTACGGAGTAAGTAAACGAGGAAAAGTTATTTACTTGTTCACATAACGTAAGAACTAGGGGGCACCAAATGAAATTAATAGGTAGCAGGTTTAAAACAAACAAAAGGAAGTTTTTCTTCATGAAATGCACAGTCAACCTGTGGAACTCATTGCCGTAGGATGGTATGAAGGCCAGGATTTCAGGGTTCAAAAAAGAGCTAGATAAATTCATGGGGGATAGATCCATCAATATTTATTAGCCAGGACAGGTAGGAATGGTGTTTCTAGCCTCTATGTTTGTCAGAAGCTGGGAATGGGCAACTGGGGTGGGATCATTTGCTGGTTCCCTGTTTTGTTCATTCCCTCTGGGGCACCTGGCACTGGCCACTGTGGGAAGACAGGATTCTGGGCTAGATGGACTTTTGCTCTACCCAGTATGTCCGTTCTTATGTTCTTATCCTGCACTGTAGTCCTGAGGTTTGTCGTCATGCAGTCCTTTGTAAAGCTTGTCAGTTTCTGTGAACATGATACATCACAGCCTCCCAGTGTCAGCATGGGAATCTCTAGACTAGAGTATGTTAACATTATGATTTCTAAACTGTCCTGCAGGGGCTGCTGCAGAGATTAAGGGCATGTCTGCAAGGGGACACTAAGGGTACAGCTACCCTGGAAACAGCAGAGACAATGCTGCTGCTGTCCTGCTGTAGTGTAGACACTTACTACAGCGATGGGAGGGGTTCTTTTGTTACTGTAATAAATCCACCTGTATGCAAGGTGGTAACAAGGGATGTAAAAGGTTAACCAGTAAGCCTTACCCTTAACCAGGGGGCTGCTCCACACGCAGGGGCTACTCTTGCTGGCTGTTCAAAGCAGCCCCTGTCTATGATGGACCCAGCCCGGCCCTCCACCACAGGTTACGTGCTGTGGCTCCCCAGAAGTGGGGCTGGAAGGGGGTGCCAGCCTGCTCCTACAGAGCTGGCTGCAGAGCCTGTAGCAAAGCCTCCCCGGAGTAGAGCCGGCAGTCCCTGGCAGCCCTGCTTCTGGGGAGATGGCTTAGCTGCGGCAGCGAAATCTTGATCCCAGGAACGGGACTGGCAGCCCTGCCCCCAGGGAGGCTTCACTGTGGGGTCTGCAGTATAAATTAATCTTTATATACTGCCAGGAGTAGTCCGAGGCTGGCTGCGGCAGCTGGCGCCCCAGGCGGAAGGCGTGATCGGCACCCCCGCCTGCACAGCCATCAATGGCCGTGACGTAATCACGGGGCGCACCGGTGCCCTGTGACGTCATCATCGGGCACCCAGGCCGGCGGCGCCTTAGGCAACTGCCTAGTTTGCCTAGGCTCATGGGCCACCCCTGTATACTGCAGATCCCGCAGCACGTGTAACTGCTAAGATTTTTAAAAATTACACAGCTACCTTTTTAAACAATTTTACACCCCTAGTGGTAGCTGGGTTGACAGAATTATTCCGTTGACCTAGTGTTGTGTACACTGGGACTTAGGGCAGCTTAATGACTTACACAAGGCCTGACATTTTTCTCAGTTCTGAGCAATGTAGTTAATCTGGCCTAATTTTTGTAGTCTACTATAGTACTGGCCCTCAGGAAAGTTAAACTCAGCTAACTAAAGGTATGAGTTTAAAGTGTGTTAGTCGATGCACATTACATCCTTGTGTGGATGGTCTCATTCAGAAATAAAACGGCCTTAGTTCAGTTGGGCATAACTCACTCTGGAATTCCTGTGTAGGCAAGTGCTAAGTGGGAAGCAGAGACAGGTAAGTGGAACTTTACTCTTCCTCCTTTGCAGCACAATGGAAACATGCCCAGCCATTAATGCCGGAATAAGGAATTTTATATCTGCTTCTCAATTCATGGCATGACATTCAACATAATTTAACACGCAGAAAATTGAGAGCAAGTTCTTTATATTCTGTTCGGAACAGAGGATAGACTTTAGTGACAAGCAACTTCATCCACCTCAGTTGAGCTCCATGCTGTGGTAGTTCTACAATTATTTTTAATTTTTTAGAAAGTTGTAGTAACCCACTAAAAAACATGAACTCATCTGAGAGATTTCAGTACACAGATTTATACCTAGATAAAGCCACCTATAGCACCAGATGGAAACACTTCCTGGATCCATCTATAAGTAGTGGGTTTTATCAGATTGTTCTGTGTTTTGACTAATTTTCTAAGCCATTTTCCACTGTGATTTGCAACAAAAGGACGAAGGGTCATGGTGGAACAACACCTGGATCCTAAAGCCCAGATAACTGTCAGTTACCCCCATGGCAGACCTAAACCTTCCAGATGAATTCTGGCATCTTTCCAGCTCCTTACTCAGCTTTCTTACTCTAGAGTCAGAGCCAACTGTCTGTTACCTCTTTTTTTTTTCCCCCTTCTCATTTTCCAGTCGCTATCTCCATGTTGATTGACACTCTACAGGGGTGTCCATGTAATGTAACTTCATGATTTCTATCAGGAATTCAGGATGTTTGCTTTATTTTGTTTTCCCATCTGCAAAAACAAAATAAAGCAAAAACCATTCGCGTACACATTACAGAGAACAGATGTCCAAATCCCTGGGACAGCATATCCTAGGGCTCAGTTGCACCTTATTTGGTTGATTTGGAGTTGTTGTATTGATGGGAATAAAAGGAATCCCATCCCAATTGCCCCAGCTGGAAGCACATGATAGTATGTGATGTGGTCGGAAATGGGTAGGCGGGTCCCAGTCTCTGTTTTAATGCTTGGGCACCTCGATGTTTTATGTGTATAAGTTTGAAGCAATTATAATAAAAAGTTCCTAGTGTAATTAGCGTTATTGTTTGTTGCGAATGAGATCTTTCCCAAATAACAGCGCTGGTGGAAAGGCTGTGCTTTTATTTCTGGCAGTGTATTTCACATATGTGGAGAATGGCACCCCGTTCTGTTGGTTTCCTTCTTGCTGGGTCACTTCACCATAGAACTCAGCAAAAGCAGAACTGGTTATAGACTGGGGGTAGCCGAGTTAGTCTGTACAGGATAAACTTAAAAAACAACAAATGGTCTGGTAGCACTTTATAGACTAACAAAACATGTAGATGGTATCATGAGATTTGGTGGGCACAGCCCACTTCTTCAGATGAGCTTTCATGGGCACAGCCCACTTCTTCAGATGACTGGTCATCTGAAGAAGTGGGCTGTGCCCACAAAAGCTCATGATACCATCTACATGTTTTGTTAGCCTATAAAGTGCTACCAGACCATTTGTTGTTTTTTAAGTTTTACCTTGGTTATAGACCGTTCAGCATACAGATGGGGGAGTTCTGCAGCTTGCCAGATTCTATGCAAAGGCAGCCAAACCAGCACTAAAACTATTCCTGTCTGTAACTTTCCTTGTGGGAGCTGTTCTCAGTAGCAATCAGATCCTCTGTGGGAAAGAGACCAGCCGCATGAGGTGCTGCTTTACTGTGAAATGGGCATGCAAATGGGAGAGAAAAAAGGACCCGTTGTTTTTCCCCTCTGCCCAGTGTTATTCCATCCTTAATGAAACAAGCTGTAGCCCCTCCCTCAAGAATTGTGTACACTACACTGCAAAATAAAAAAGAAAGATGCTGCTGCTGTTTTGACGACTTAGTGGAAATATCACCAAATGAGCTGGGGTTATGAGAATATGCACAACCCCTTCTGGCTATTTGCCCACCTATCATCTCTTTCGTGCCATTGAGCCAAGGAGCTAAAGATATTGGTATGAGGGGGCAGCGGCTGGGAATTTTTGTCCCTCTGAATCTATCCTGCATGATGCGTAAACAGTCTCGCTAATGGAAGGGTCAGGTCTCTGGCACAATTGGTTAAAAAAAAAAAAAAAAAAAAGTCAATTCTGTAATCTATAATCATGTTTAGCACGATATTTCTTCTCAGTGGGCTAAAGTGAGAGGAAAATAAGAGCTTCCTGCAATGCCCTGACATTTTATCCTGCCCTCAGAGCACAATGTATTATAAATCCCACACAGCAGTGTGTGGGGAAGGGCGAGGTTGCGATTTCTGAACAGGCATGACTCCTTGGAAATGAACAGTCCCTGGATTTGCAAACACAGGCCCTGATCCAGGAAAATACTTAAGCACATGCCTATGTTCCCTTAATTTCTGTAGGACTCAACCATGTGTTTAAAGTTAACCATATGCTTTCAGTGTTCTGAGAAAGGATGCTTTTCTGAATCAGGGTCAGCCAGAAATCAAAGTGAAAAACGAGTAACAAACAAAAGTTGGTTATGGGGAAACTAGCAAGTGCCAGGGAATTGTCTCTGGGGAACAATTTAAGAAGACCGGCTACAATGAAATAAGGCAGTTGTAGAATCTCCATCACTGGAGATATTTAAGAGCAGACTAGATAGATATCTATCAGGGATGATCTAGATCAGGGCTGGGCAAAATACGGCCCGGGAGCCAGATCCGGCCCGCCGAACCACACGATCAGGCCCATGGACCACCCTGCCAGGACCCTCAGGCACATGCAGCTGCCACGTTTAACACTGTCCTGCATTTCTCTGGGAAGCTCTGTGCGATCTCCCTGCCCCCAGCCCAATCCTCAGCTCCTATTGACTGGAAACAGCCAGCCAATCGGAGCTGAGAGATTGGCCTGAGAGACTGGGGCAGCCAGACTTGAAAGCCACGTGGGCAGAGCAGCCTGTATTTTCAAGCAGGCTGGGGCTGCTGGCCAAGAGACACTTAGATAAACTCCTCCAAGCCAACGCCTGCCTCTGGCACCCCAACCCCTCCTGCACCCCAACTCCCTCCCCAGATCACCATCCAACCTTCTGCAACCCCAGCCCCAGGTCACAACTCCCTCCCAGACCCTGTACCCCCTCCTATACCCCTCCCCCAGGCCAGAATCCTCTCCTGCACCCGCACCCACACCCCCTCCCTGACCCTACATCCCAATCCCTTAACCCAGGTCACAACTCCCAAACAACCTCAGAGACCTGACACCGTCTCCTGCACCCCAGTCCCTTACTGCATCCAACCTCCACAGGTTGCGCCCTTCTGCACCCAATCTCCAACCTAGACTCTCCACCCCCCTCCACAGAAAAGTGCGGCCCTTGATCATTTACCAAAATCTTGGCGTGGTCCCCCACCAAAAAATATTGCCCACCCCTGATCTAGATGGCGCTTGGTTCTGCCATGAGTGCAGGATAGATTCAGGTCCCTTCCAGTTCTAGTATTCTATGATTATCAGCACCCTTCGCTGTAAAACCTGCACTGACAAACGTGAGGTTGATATAATAGTTAGTCTGTCTTTGGTTTCTATCGCTTCAATACATTTCTGAATAAAACAATTTACTTCTGCAAACCCTTCTGGCACTGAGGAAATGAAGCAAAATAAAACATGCAATTTCTTTCTTTTTTTCAATATTGAAGATCATAATGCTATTTTTGATTTAATTAATGTATCACTGGTTCACTATCGTCCTGTAATTCTAGAACTCTGGCTGGGAGCTTAAGTCAAATACTTTACTACTTGTTTTATCCTGGGAAAACAGTCCAGGAAGCTGATTTAATTTGTATTGACCACCCACTGGAGATGTGATCAGATGCAGTAAAGGCACACATCCTTGCTAAATGGTGTCCAGTTCCTTGCTAGCCAGCTGAATAGATTTCCGGCCTGTGAAATTAAACGGCATTCTGAAGAAACATGCTTTTGTATTTTTTTTCTTAAACCTTAACTATTTAGGCCCCACTCCTGCAAAGAATTAGTCACTGTAGTAAAAATTAACATGTGCAAGCTTTTGCAGGCTCGATGTTCCCAGTTCTGAGCACCACATTTCAGGAAAGATGTGGATAAATTGGAAAAAGTTCAGAGAAGAGCAACAAACATGATTAAAGGTCTAAAAACCATGACCTATGAGGTATGATTGAAAAAATTGGGTTTGTTTAGTCTGGAAAATAGAAGACTGAGAGAAGACATAAGAGCTTTCAAGTATTTAAAAGGCAGGAGGAGGGAACAAAATTATTCTCCTTAACCTCTGATGATAGGACAAGAAGCAGTGGGCTTAAATTGCAGCAAGGGAGGTGTAGGTTGGCCATTAGGGAAAACTTCCTTACTATCAGGGTGGTTCAGCACTGGAATAAATTGCCTAGGGAGGTTGTTGACTCTCCATCACTGGAGATGTTTAAGGGCAGGTTAGATAAACACTTGTCAGGGATGGCGTAGCTTGGTCCTGCCCTGAGGACAGGGGACTGGACTTGATGACCTCTCGAGGTCCCTTCCAGGTCTAGTATTTTGTGATTGTATACATTTAAAGAAATATTTGCTTTTGCTACATTGGAACAGGTATAACCCAGGCACCTGTAAAGCACTGTCCTAACAAGCTGTTCTGTATTTACACATCAGAAGCACTCTTTTTCTCACTTGGGGTGAGATCTGAGAGAGTCCAGTGGGTGTGGAATCCTTCCATACATTCATCTGTTTAATTTAGTGACTACCGGTAGCCTAGTTACTTTCAGGGTATAGAATCTGTTCCGTTAAAAAAACAGTTTGTTTTCTTCCAAGTTAGTGCACACTGCTGCTCAGTATAGTGGTGGCTGCTGACCTCATCAATTCCTGTCTTGTAAATTCGTCTTAATTACAACGGAGCTACCGAAGGCCAGTATTTAAGGATAAGAGCTTATGCAGGCATTGCCTTTAATGACACTGTAATAAACAAGAGGTGATAGATGTTGTGATGACTTGTCCTTTGAACAAATAGCATTTAGGACTTGATTGGAATGTCTGGAAAAAAGCTCAATACAGAACTGCAACAATTTCTGGATCTTTTTTTTCATATGAGGTGACCAGACATTGTTCAGCTGAGGATCATATTGTTAATTTACTGAGAAAGATAGGGCCATAACTTTGATTTGTATAAGATGGAACAAATTGCAAATATTTTACCTATAATGCAACAAAATAAAACAAACAACTTTTATATGCAGACAGAGGAGAAAAAGAAAAATACAAATGTAGTGGATCTTTGGGCCTCTGAAATACTGACTGAAGGCTGTGGTGTGAAAGTGGAGTTATCAGTAATATATGTGGTGTTTGGAGCTGTGAATGTTATAAATGATTTAGATAGAAAATAGCTAGTGCTATGGATGAGATTCTAGGGCTGGATTTATGGCTTCTGCAGAACCTCTGTGTATTAACTGCTATAAAAGTGATACCTGCACTTCCTTGGCAAATAAAATTTGGAATTAACAGCTAAAAATAACAAATTATGATACTGGAAAAATGAGGCCAATCCTTGGGTTGCAGAGTGGACTTTATCCTCAGCTGGCTCAGTACCATGTGAGACCATCTTAATAATCTTTAGGACAGGATGAGGTGTTTTAAGGCAGTAAGAACTCTTTAGATCACTTATTTTGGCTGAGATAAAACACAGCCATAACCATAAAAACGTTTGTTTTATTTGAGAAAGAAACAATGAGGGATACAAGGGAGCAATGTTCCCGCTAATCTTTTCCATCCCTGTGCACATTTTTTCCATCCATGCGCTGAATAAGTTTTATGTGCACCGAGGCATGTGTGAATGTGCACCACCAGTAGAAACAAAAAACCTAGCTGTGGGCACCCTGCTAATCAACTGGGCAGCATTTGAATCTCTCCTGAGCAGCCGCACAAGTGCCCAGCTTACAGGGAGCACTGCTAGTAAGTATTCTGCAGCTTTTATTGATTTTTCATTTTGTTTTATCCAGCTTAATCTTTAATAGAGAGCTGTTGGATGTGTGGAGACTACAGATCCTTGCAGGCAGTTCTATCTTCATCTGAGTATACAGCTGCTTATATGGAGTTGTCTGTATTCTGTGTTGGCTGCCCCTTTTGTGCTACAGGGGAGGAAAGCCACAGTCTGGAATCTAGATCTCCATGGCTGTGTTTGGCCCGTTGGCCAAATTCCGGACACTTAATTCCTGCAGATCTGCAAATGCACCTCTTTGATTTAAAAACATAAATAAATAAGCTGACAAGTTCTGATTTGTTCTGGTGATGGTGGTTTCTAGAATCCCTCTTCTCCCGCTGTACCACATAGTTTGCTGTTGTGTATATTGGCCTTTTCCACTAGGAATCTCTGGCTGTCTCACGTGGGCTTGCTGATTCAGTGGCAAGGGTATTAATCTAGATCTTCGGAGATCTGTGTTCAATTCTGTGTTCAGTCACAAGCTTCCTGTGTGATCGTAGATAGTGTACTTAGCCTCTTTGTGCCTCAGTCCCCCTTCTGTGCCATGGGGATATTAGCTCTTCACTGCCTCATAGGGGTACATCAATACAGTTCTTTGAGATCTGCCGATGAAAAGCTCTGTATAAGAGCCTGCTGGTGACCTTGGGTAATTCACTTCTCCTCTCTCAGTATCTTCTACTATATTCTTACACTGCCTTCATCACTGTAGTATGTGAGCTCTTTCCAGTCATGCATTAAGCAACAGGACTAACATCTGCCACATGTTCATTGTTTTTCTCCTCCTCTCCCCAGGGGGAGAATTCCGTGCTCAGTGATGTGTTTTGTTTTGTAGGGTTGTTTTTTTTAAATGTGTGCATTTTGTATGCGTTGGAAAAGGCAGGTCAAAGAACCATGCCTTGCACATGGAATGGGACATGGTGTGGTTTGAATTGATTCTTAGTTCCTGCTTCAGTCCTGTCTATAAACCGGGGGTAACATAACCTTTCCTCCCTCGGGGGGGAGGTGTTGAGAGGATTAATTATGGTTCATAAGGTATTTTGAAGCTGTAAACTTCTGTATTAGTACAGCAGTTGTTACTGCTTGTTATAGGCCATGAAACGTTTGGAATATGGGACTTGTGTATTAAAGGCTTCACAAATGTAAATCACACTTCATTACTATGGTAGTTTTTTGCTTTCTTGTCTCCTGATGCAAAATAATGGAACATAACCATTAGAACTGTATTTCCCAGCTTTTTGCATGGTTATGAAATGTATCATGTCAGTATTTTGAACCAGGGATGTAGTGAGTAGTCAGCTACTTGACTACCCGATAAGAATGAGTATGGAGTACGCCATACTTCCTCCCCCCCCCACTTCCTACCACTGTATGAAAGGCGGGGGGGGGGGGGAGGAGGGAGACAGGAGCCAGTGCTGGAGGGAGCCGATTTAAAAGCTGGTTCCCCCCAGCACTGTCTCCATGGTGCCACTCTCCCCCCATCCCTGCTGCCTCTATCATCCCCTGTCCACGCGGGTCCCAGTGGGGAGCTGCACTGCCCCCCACAGACAGGGGCTGCTGCTGCAAAGCAGTCCCTGTTTGCCGCAGCCCAGGTTGGCCACAGGCAGGGGCTGCTCTGGCAGCAGACCTTATCCACGGCCAGCACCAGCCCCACGAACAGAGCAGCCCCTGCCCGTGGCCAGCTGGGCCGCTGCGAATAGGGACTGCTAGATCTGGTGCAGGTCTGGGGCCGCTGCGTCTCTGCATTTTAAATGTAGTAAGAGCCACCAGCAGTCCTGGCGCGAGCCTCCCCCTTATTAAATAATCATGTAGTCAGTACAGATTGTATCGACTACGCGATACCCCTTCCTTAACAGCCTTCTTTTAAACTGGGGAAATGACCTTTAGGGGCAGACGTGCACTGATTAAGTTACCTTGGCTGCGCTTACTTCAGCTGAGGATGAGCTCAGTAAACTCCACCACAAATAGTTCAGGCCCTAGTCTTGGCATCAGACCTATGCTGGTGGACTCTTGGGCCTGGAAGACAGTGCGCTCTAATAGCTCTGACTGCTTCTTATCATGTACTTTCTCACCAGCACACAGTCAGCTCGCCTGGGTGGCAGGTACAGTATGAAAACCTTGTTCGGTAGGCAGAGGAAGGAGATGGGTTTTTTGCAGGTCTTTTGGCATTAGTAAGCCACGTTTAGCCCTGCTATAACGTTACTGGCCTGGTCTACACTAGAAAATGAGGTTGGCTTAAATATATCTCTTAGGGGAGTGAATAATCCACACCCCTGAGCAGCATAATTGAATTGACCTAAGTCCCTATGTTGACAGTGCTAGATCAACATAAGAATTCTTCTCTTGGCCTACCCTACTGCCTTTTAGGAGATGGATTATCTACAAGGATGTGTGAGCCCCTTCCATTGGCATAGGCTGTATCTGCACTGAAGCATGTGCAGTCTTAGTGTCTTAAGTGTAGACAAGCCCACTGAAGTGGGAGGAATAACCCCAGGCATGAATTTGTTTCCAAACTAAAGATAAAAATAACTGGGCATCTTGTATTTACACCCATGTATTGCATAGGGGAAGACAGGCAGCAAAGAAAGTGGCATCTCCCTTTCTGCTTGGATTGTCATATTTTGCTGTTGATCAAAGTGTCCTAATGGGATGCTTTTCTCTCTCCATGTAGGGCAAGAGCTGGATTGTGAAACGGAGCTATGAAGATTTCAGAGTACTAGATAAACATCTCCACCTATGTATCTATGACCGGCGTTTCTCTCAGCTCTCAGAGCTACCCCGCTCCGATGCCCTGAAGGACAGTCCAGAGGTAAACTACAAACATTATTAGTAGTTGCATCATTGATGAAGCTCAGAACTAACTACACCTGATCAGAGGAGAGTTTGGGTTTTCTTCACAGCTTTTAAAATGCAGAAGTTTTATGGATTCTGAATTAGATTTTGGGAGTTGATTAGAAAAGTAACTGGAACAACACATTCTTCTTCTAGTGCTTGCTTATGTCCATTCCACCTAAGTGTGCGCGTGCCGCAAACACAAGTCCTGGAAGCTTTTTAGCAGTATCTGTTGGGAGCCCGCTGGAGTGGCGCCGCTGTATCCACACATATACACCCCTGCTGGCCCCTCACCCCCTCAGTTCCTCCTTAGCGCCCCTGATTGTTGCTGGAACACTTGGTTTGTTACTTTACAAGTGTGCCCTTAGCCCTTTCTTCTCTGAATCACCTGTGAATAGTTCAGTCTTTTGTAAATAGTGTTATCTGTTTTGTTAGTCTATAAAGTGCTACCAGACTATTTGCTATTTTTTAAGTTTATCCTGTACAGCAGTGGTCACCAACCAGTAGATCGGGATCCACCGGTAGATCTTGGAGCCTCTGACAGGTGATCCTGACTGTTTGGCCAGGAACCTATCAAGTGCTGGCACTTCAGTTGCCTCTCAACCCACTGTCATGCTGCTCCTGCCCTCTGCCTTGGAACTGCCCCTTGGAAGCCTCCTGCTTGCTGTGCAGGGTGTGGACCCTGGGGTGGCCAAGGGGACAGGGCATTTACCACATGCCCCAGACTAGAGCCTACACCCCCGCCCTAGCCTGGTGAAAGTGAATGAGATTTGGGGAGGAAGGGCAAGAGAGCAAGCCGGGCAAGGCCTCGGGGAAGGAAGTCAGGCAAGGGTATTTGGGTTTGAGGTAGATCTTACATTGCACTTAAATTGGAAAAAGTGATCTTGTGATTAAAAAGGTTGGAGACCACTGCTGTACAGACTAACTCTGCTTCCCCTCTGAAGCTGTTGAGTTAAAGTTAGTTCACACCTCATTCCCACCCCCCTCATGGGAGGAATTCCAGGGCCCCACAGCTTCAAACCCTGCTGGTGATGCCAGAAGCCGAGGCCCTGTGGGGACCCTCATGGAGACAATCTTAAGTGCCTCAGAGAGGGACATTTGACCGACTCCTGCAAAATCTGCAGCTCATTCAAGCCTAGAGCCAAGTGAGAGCTCGATTCTAAGCTGAAACTTCTAGCGGAGTCGGTGCGCCAACCCACGGCACTGGGCCTTGCACCATCCGTGAGAAGCGTGCTGGCATTGGCACACGAGGCAGGCTGCTCAGCGGCACCGTGGCACCGGTTCCAGTAATGAGGACATCCAAGACGGTGTGGAGGGGAAAATCTCCATCAAGATGGGAGCACGGGTAGCGTGCGCAGGGGGGACACATGACAGCTCCATCCTCGCTCAGGCACAAGCACAACATTGCTCCCGTCCAGGACCTGTCGGTGGAGGAGGTCCTTGAACCATCGACCCTGGACACGTTTGCCACGGCCACGGTCCATGAGCTAACTGAGCTCACATCTTCACTGGGCCTGGCACCGCATGTCAGAGACTCTCACGCATCCCCCCCTGCGGAGTGGAAGCCACCGTCAAAGCCCACAGTGCCAAGGGGTTCTCTGTCGGCATCAGCCACTGTGCCCCTGCCTCCCTCAATGGCTTTGGTCCCAGATCCAGCACCAGCCCCTGCAGTGGCACCGGGCCCGTTGGTGCAATCCTCAAGTATGGAGTCTGCTCGCTACTGGCGGTACTGCATCCTCTGTCAGGGTCTGCACCAGAGCATAGCAGCATGGTACCGCCAGCACTGCACCAAGGGTGGTGTGCAAAACCACAGCTGGCAGCATGCTCCGTTGTCATCTGAGGCCCCGCCATGATCTGCGTTGGAGTACTCATTGGAGTTGGATGCGGAGTCGATGTCAGGGGCATCCTCCTATTGGTGTCTCCAGTTCAGGCGATCCCTCTGTCCGCATCGGTCTCGCTCGCAGCATCGGTCGCGTTCAGGTCACTTCTCCAGGCATGCCAGCCCACTTCCAACTCAGTTGTGGCAGCCACAGTGGCAGCCGGCAGCCCAGTGGCTCTTTTGGACCCCTGGCATACTGTCAGGCCCAGGGGCAGAGGGTGTCGAGGTTAGCTTTGGTGTCGATGTATTCGGGGCATAGGGACATCCCATCGGCCACCTTATTTCCCTGTGCACCTGCATCGGAGTCCAGGGCTAGTCCTTCGGGGGGTCTCAGGAGCCCAGCTGGAACTGACCACCCCTCAGCCAGCCACAGTGGTCCTTCCCCAGCCGCATCCTCCCAACCCCAGCAGGAGATGGCCCCTGAGGAACCAGCAGCGCCCAGGGACTCGTCGTCCTCTTCCCTTGATGAGGTGTTGGCAGACCCATCCCCGGCCATGCCCGCCATAGACATGTGCATCCACCAGGAGACTTGCCCAAAACCTGGGGGTGCAAGCAGAGGAGGTGGCAGAAGTCTGACCCAATGGTGGACATGCGAACAGCAGATGCCCCACCCAGAATCTCTCTGCCTCTTAATAAGACAGTGGCCAAAAATCATGAAGACATTATGGCAGACACCGGCGTCCATCCCACCAGTGCAGAAGGGAGTCGAGAGACAGTACTTTGTGCCACGGTTGGGGCACGAACACCTGTTTCTCCCTTCTCCCCTCCCAGCTCCATTGTGGTACAGGATGCATGCCAGAGAGAAAGACAGAGCCAGCCCAGGCCCACCCCTAAGAGGAGAGAGCCTAAGAAGCTCGACCTCTTGGGGAGGAGTCTCCAACTGAGGTTTGCTACCCCACAAGCAGTGCTCAGCAGACAGGCTTATAACTCCAGGGTGGCCATTGACAGATTTAGGGACCAATTCCCCAGGGAGTCCTAGCAGGAGTTTGGGGCCCTTACTGAGGAGGGTAGGGCGGTGTCCTGTACAGCCCTACAAGCCATGCTGAACACTGCCGATTCGGCAGCTCGGTCAATGGCCATAGGGATAGTGATGCGATGGAACTCGCTGCTGCAGGTCTTAGGCATCCCACCTGAAGTTCAGACCACCCTGCAGGTCCTGCCCTTTGAGGGGTCTGGGCTCTTTTTGGAGCAAATGGACAGTAAGCTGCACAGCCTTAAGAAGTCATGGGCAACCCTGAGGTCTTTGGAAATTCACACCCCACCCCTGCAAAATTGCCCCTTGAATCCTAGATCGTACCAGCAGAGGCCCCAGACAGGTCGGTAATAGGAGATGTAATAGGGGCAACAACGGTAGCGCCAACCAGCGAAGGTTGCAGTCAGCTTCTGACCAAGCTCCAGGGCCCTTGAACAAGACCCCAGAGCCTGAGGTCAGGGTTTTGAAGTTGAGGCTGAGAGTGTACTAGGAGATCTGCTCCTAAATCATCCCTTCACAAACCAACTGTTCTCCTTCTGCTATTCTTGGGTCCTCAAGATGGTGGCGGTGGGTTACTCTATCCCTTTCTTGTCCTCCCCACCCTTGCGCCCTTTCTTCCCTGTCCTTCTTCGGGGACCCCTCTCACAAGCAGCTTCTATGTCAGGAGGTCTCCTTGCTCCTGTTATTGGGGGCAGTGGAAGAGGTTCCACTCGAGTTTTGGGGGAATCATATAGAATCATAGAATACTAGGACTGGAAGGGACCTCGAGAGGTCATCGAGTTCAGTCCCCTGCCCCCATGGCAGGACCAAATACTGTCTAGACCATCCCTGATAGACATTTATCTACCTACTCTTAAATAGCTCCACAGATGGAGATTCCACAGCCTCCCTGGGCAATTTATTCCAGTGTTTGACTACCCTGACAGTTTAGAAAAAAGTTCCTATGTCCAACCTAAATCTCCCTTGCTACAGTTTAAGCCCATTGCTGCTTGTCCCATCCTCAGAGGCCAAGATGAACAAGTTTTCTCCCTCCTCCTTATGACACCCT
>JANRFK010000961.1:7843691-7855333 GCA_030068395.1 Apalone spinifera
CCAGCGCAGAGTAGAGCGGAAGAATGACTTCTTGTGTCTTGGTCACAACACACCCGTTAATGCATCCCAGAATCATGTTTGCTTTCTTTGCACAGCATCACACTGCTGACTCATATTCAACTTGTGGTCCACTATAACCCCTAGATCCCTTAGAGAGTTCTGCTCCCGGTATTCCCTGATCCCAGAGTGGGCTGTGACGGAGCATCTGCCCTGCACTGGCTCTTGAATGGTAAAACCCAGCCCTGGGAGGGGGTGAGAGCAAAGCCTAAAGCTGAGGCAGACACAGCCAATTAGGACCCAGCTGCAGGCTGTATAAATAAGGGCTACTGGAGGGAGGAGGAGAGACACACTTGCTCTAGCTGGGGAGCAGAAGGGACCTAGTTGCCAGAGAGGCTGGAGGTCCTGGCTGCACTGGACTGGTGGCTACAGGTGCATGAGTTGTGCAGAGGAGTCCCCTTCACCAAGCAGCCCCCTTCGATGCAGCTGGTGATGGACATCTCCAATATGGGATGGGGAGCCCACCTACTTGACCTCAAGATGCAAGATATCTGGGGCAGAGCAGTCGCTGCATGTAAACATCAGGAAGCTGAGGAAGGTGCGCATGGCACGCTAGGCGTTCCTGCCCCAGCCAAGGGGCCATCGTGTATTAGCACAACAGCGATGTTTTATATCAATCAACAGAATGGAGCATGATCCTCTCCTTTCTGTCAGGAAGCTCTAGCCCTCTGGGGCCTCTGCATTGCTCAGGGGATCCACCTCCAGGCCACCTATCTGCCAGGGACCCCCTCCATGGATATAGCTTGGGAATCACCTACGTGGAATGGACATGAGAAAGCACTCAAAGAAGAAAAAACGGTTACTTACCTGGTAATTGTTGTTCTTCAAGATGTGTTGCTTATGGCCATTCCAAATCCCACCCACTTCCCATTTGTTGGACCGTCCTGCAAGAAGGAACTGGGGGGGTAGAGGGCCAGCAGGGGTATATATGCGCTGATATAGCAGTGCCACTCCAAAGGGTTCCCTGGCTGGCCCAACGGGTACTGCTAAGGGTAAAAAGCTCCCAGAATTTGTGCTTATGGTGCACGCACACCTAGGTGGGAAGGACATAAGCAACACCTCAAAGAACAACAGTGATGAGGTAAGTAACTGTTTTTTCCTGATCGCCTTAGCGAAGGAAAGTGCTTTGCAAATTGGTATAAATTACAACACTGCTCAATGCAGAAGGGTTATGGAGAATGCAAAGACTTTTAATATGTCCTGTACTATCAATTACTTAGATCAGAATTCCTGTATTTTTGGAAACTTTTTCAATGGCATAGATATTTACTGACTTAACTTCAGCAGTGAAGATTTGCTAAGAATGGAAAATGGTTAAAAGGGCTGAAATGTTTTGAAGGAGGAAATAGTATCTGGAATAGTAAATTTATATCTATAAATCCAAAATTGCTTTGGGTTTTATAAAAATAAAATATGCGTGTTAGGGCCATCCTAGAAGGAGCTTCAAAAAGCTTAATTAAAAAGACAAGATCTTTTTCTTGGTATTTTTCATTTTAGGTTACCTGTTTAAAAAAAAAAAAAACAACAACACCACACCTCCTTAGAACTGAAATCTGGTTGATTAAAATACTTTAGCCAGGCTCTTTGTGAAAGCAGATAGCATTCTTCCTCCGGTTTCAAACCTCATACTCAATTGTTTATCATTTGAAAGATTTATTTGTCTCCAAAATCATCTGCTTGGAGGAAACGGGCGCATTGCTTTGGAACATTGGGACAGAAAAATTGTGTGTGGTTGCAGGAGGCTATTTAAATCAAACGAGTATAACCAGCCCTCTCTGTTAAACTTCGTCTATGTGAAGAGCATGCATTACGGTGCTGGAGTATGCCTATTGCTTCATATCCCAGACCACTTATGCCATAGGCCGTAACCATCACTGCAAAGGTATGAGTGATGAAAAAACGTGACTCAGTATCAGGAAGCTAATGCTGCCTTTCCATAAGTCCTGTGACTGAAAAAGGGGGAAAAGGAAAACAAAGCTATTTCAGGCATACAGAGCAAAATCTGTTCTGTCTGTAAATCTGGATCTATACTCCTTTAAAACTGAAAATAGAGAGACGAGAAAAGAGACACCATGGGTGAAATTATTGCCCCATTGGAGTCAATGGTGTGTTTTTGACACTGTGGTTAGCAAGTCTAGGATTTCACCCAATATCTCATCAGGGAATCTACACTGGTTGGCTGGTTGGTTTTGTATTGGCTGCAAGATATTGCTGAAGAAAGCATAAAAATCTTAATCTCCTGTATGTGACATGGGAATGGAGCAATTAAACAATAAATAAGGAGAATAACATGCTCCAAGGTTAATTTTGTGGCATTCTCTTCATGTAGGCATTGGCGCCGCAGCCTTTCAAGACTCATTATTTTCTGCATCAGATGCTGGCAGTAGAATTTGTGCATTTTTTTAAAGTAATTCCCAGCATTGGGGAGATGAATATAGGCATTGGGGAGGGAGGGAAGAATTGTACTCTGCTTGTTGCAGCCTTGCCTCATGTAAGAATATTGTGGAAATTACTACAAATATGTAGTTTCTGTGCCTTTTTAAAAAAATACTTCTTTTGACAACTCAGTTTGGAGCCAGTAAGAGCCTCCACTGAGGAAGGACTTGAGGATCTACCATGTGTGATTAATAGTCCTGCAGAGTACTCTGTATGGGGTAGGCCACTGCTCCTGCATAGAGCCCTTTCAACTTTGTGGAGTTCCATGCAGGCATAGAAAGTTCTGTAGGCTGCAGCCAGGAGGATCCAGGACTGTTACCTGAGAGCATGGCAATACAGAGCCAAATTTTCATCCCCTTGACACTGACGAGTGTTATTAGCTTCAATGGGATCAGATTGGTGATTGGACTAGTCTCTTTCCAGCAAACCTATTGTACCTTGTAGAGATAGACGCTGGAGGCAAAGAATCTGTGTGCACAGGAGTTGCTGTGACATCTAACATACTGCCACACCTTGGAATATGTGGCATTGCAGCTGTGTGGTGGCTCTGTTCTTTCTGATTTATTTTTATTTTAAATTAAACAGCAAAAACAGATGTTTTGGGCCATCAGTGTTTTCTTTAGTTCTGGAGACTCCAAGCTGTCACAGAACTTCTTAAAACTATCACCAGTACTTAGATCGAAGTGACCCAGCGAGCTCTTCTTTGGTGAAAGTCGTTTTACGTCGGCATAAGGCACATCACTACGGTTATTTTTAAAGCCCTCGTTTATTGTTTGAAAAATGAATGTTTCACCACTCAGGATTGCTGTGTTCCAAAGCACTTTATATCTGTGGGGAAATGGCAGCCTCTGTTTTGTTTTACTAAATGGGTCTCAGATGTGTTGGGTTGCCATAATTGAAATAATCTGTTTGGATGTGAAATGCATAGCGAACAAAGGACTTCAGGGCTTCAAATATTTTGACATTGGCAATTAGCCTTCACATAGAAACCTTTCTCATCTTACATAGTTAGAAATGTGTAACTGCTGGAACAATATTTGCACTGATTTCTCTCCTTCTCCAAGATCCTACTATACTGGGAACGAAATCAGCATCGGTGCAAACTAGGGATGTTTTACTGAGTAACTATTTAACTCAGGGGTGGGGAACCTTTTTTGGGTCTGACCCACAGAAAAATCAGTCAGGGGCTTCACATAAGTGAAAAGAAAAAAAAACCCCAACCACCCTCACCCACTGACCTGGCCCTGGAGAAGGACATTCTCCATGTTCCCCTCACACACCAGAGCCGGGGGCCCAGGCCAGTAGATTGTGTGTGCTTCAGTCCTGCTGGGGGGTGGCAGGAGGCTGGTGCGCCAGCACAGGCTCCCCAGTGCGGGAGCCCTGAGCCTCAGGGGCTGTATCCAGGCAAGCCAGGAGCCGCATCCGGCTCCCGGGCCTGAGGGTCCCCAGCCCTGGTTTAACTGATAAACTGATGCTTGTCAGTTAAGTGTATTGATTAAACTCAAACTCAGCCGGCTCCTGGGGAGGTGGCTTTGCTTCAGCAAGGCAGTGAAGCCTCCTTCCTGGGAGCCCAGCAGGCAAGAGCTGCCGGCTCCGCTCCCAGGAAGGTAGCTTCACTAAGCTTTATACTGCAGAGCCCGCAGCTTGTGTAACCGCTAAGATTTTTAGCCACTACACAGTTATTGCATTAGACACTTTTTAACATCCCTAGTACAAACTGCCCTTACTTCCCTCATCAGCTCATTTGGCAAGAATCAGGCCAGCTTGGAGAAAGAGGAATATCAGCAGGATAATTACACTCCTTTCTTTTCCTCTGCAGCTTGTCACCCAGATGCTGATGGCTTACCTGTCACGGCTCTCAGCCATTGCAGGCAACAAGATCAACTGTGGGCCCGCCCTCACATGGATGGAGGTAGTGTGCTGTGCATTGTGTTGCTTTTCATGTCAACTCTCCCCTTCTCCGCAGCCTGCCTCTTGTGCAGCCCTGACACCAGTGCAAAGTGAGTGCAGAGAAGCTTCGTCGTCCATCATTGTGGAATCGCAGTGTTGGTAGCGTTTTACACCCGCTTTGCACAGGGAGTGAGGACTACATGAGCCAGGGGAGAATCGGGCCCCATTTGGATTTTGTCAACCCAAAGCTATCTCAGTCTTGCATTCTGTAATTGCCAAATAAGAGAAGGCAGCGACTTACATGATGCAGCGATCTGGTCAGTGCTCTACTTAGATAAGCCAAGTTCAGTAGCGGACTCAGGGCTAAGTCTACATTGCCACTTCATTGCGTTGCAGGGTTGTGAAAAAAGCACGCGTGCACCCCCGCACAGCAGGTTACAGCGCTGTAAACCACCCGTGTGAACTGGTTCCCAGCACACTGAGCTACTCTCCTTGTGCAGGTGGTTTACAGAGAGCACCGGGAGAGCTCCTGCTGTAGCCACACTCAGGGCTGGAGTATGACAGGGGCTTTAGGGGCTGTGGCTAAGGGTGGGCCAGGATGCATCCACCAAAGCCCCTGCCTGCTGCGACTCTGCTTGGCAGAGGACAGGGGCTCTGTGTGCTGCCGTTCCCCTTCTCCCTCCCCCGCCCAGCTGGAGCTGTGTGCACGGCTGCTAGCAGCGCTTGCCTGCAGGCTTCACCCCGCCACTCCTGTTGGCCTGGAATTGCGCAGAGCTGCACAGAGCCACCTGTTCCCCGCTGGGAGCTGCATCAGGTAAGCGCCCCAGGCCCTTGCCCCCACCACACCCTGCCTCCTGCCCAGAACCCACACTCCTAGCCCACTCCTGCATCCTCCCTCCCAGATCCTGCACCCTCCCTCCTGCCCAGACCCCACACTCCTAACCCCCCTCCTGCACCCTCACTCCCAGACCCTGCACTCCAGCTCATTTCTGCACCCTCCCTCCTTCCCCTCTCTTAGACTCCACCCTCACCCTACTCCTGCACTGTGCCTTCCACCCAGACCCCGTGTCCCAACCATGAGCCTAGGGGGCCCCAGAAGACTCAATCCTGGCCACATTTCATTTTAATGCGCTGCCATGGCAGCATTTGAATTTTAGAAGTGTAGACAAAGCCTGAGACGCCAGGTCATAGGCTGTACTAGATGCACACACCTCTTCCTACATTCGTTTCAGTGGGTATTTGTTGACCTTTAAAAGCTGCGGATGTTGATATCGCCTCTGCTATTTTTGGTCCTTTTTTTAATTTTAAAGACAGCTGCACTGAAACAGCTACTCTGCTTTGCTGTCCGCTGCTAAATGGCTCAACAGAGCTTGTGTTGTGTGCTCTCTGTGACCCTCTGAGTTACAGCTGTAGCACTGCTTTCTCTGTTAATTGTGCCATCTCAAACACTAATGTGTATGTAGATCTTCCTGTTGCTTGCAGATAGTACTGTACCACACAAGAAGGATTATTAGACTTCAGAAATCTTGAGAAATATACTTGCCAGCATGTTCATGTATCTAGATTGTAAATGTTTTTAATTTGGATGCATGGATTCTCCTCAAATTTGGCAGAAAAGAAGAGTAAAGAAAATCCTTTAGATTAAGATGAAGCATGGCAGATTTTCAGCCCAAAAGGAGAAATGAGCAGGAACTTTTAAAGGAGAATGAAACTGGAGAATTTACAGCAAGGCTGTGGAAATTAAGGTTGCAACTCAGCTATTGCGTGCACTAGTGAAATTGCTCTAATAAAACTTGAGTTCTCCTTTTGAGTTCTCCTTTCCAGTGTAACTGAGAATCTTACTTTTCTGATTATTGTCCCCATCTGAATTTTAAAAACTGGTGATTTAAAAATGGAAGTTTAGGAAGGGAAAAAAGGCCTGGCAGAGACATAATTTTTTTCTGGAAGTTCAAAATCGTTATCAGACATTATAGAAACTGGCAGAGGAGTAGATTAGATTTTGTATTGTCTCTGTAGCTCTGTCATCCTCACTGTCCTCCCGTCATTAAATCCCCTGCTTATAAAACATTTTTGTTGTCATTCTGTTATTTTTCAAAGTGTTCGAAAGAACCGAGTGTGGTGCTGTGACAAAGCAGGAGGAGGCTTACGCATTCATTGTCATGTTAGCATTCTTTACAGAAACGCCACAAAGACGGGATCCTCAGCCACGAATGGATGGAAGGGAAGATGTGACCTTCTGAAACTTTATTTATTAACTGTCCTTCCTCTTTGCTTCTGTGTATTCTGTGCCCTACATTGTCCCTCCATGCTGTACTCTTCAGGGGGCCTCTAAGCTATGCTGTCTTTGTGAATCAGCGTGAAATCCCTGCCACGCATGAGCACCAGTCAAATGTATTTTTCAAAGGCCCATGTCCTTAGCTGCCTCATAATCTACCGTTCTCTGTGTTGCAGATTGATAACAAGGGGAATCACTTGCTAGTCCATGAAGAATCATCTATTAATGTGCCTGCCATTGCGGCCGCCCATGTTATTAAGAGATACATTGCCCAGGCAGCAGATGAACTGTCCTTTGAGGTAAATAATTAAAGGAACGTACATTTCTCATTCTGAAATGTAGAGGAGGAAATGCATCTGGTGTGCATGTGTATATGGGAGGGAGGGAGAGAGGGAGTGCAAAATAAGGGAACAGAGTTCCCAAAGAACACATAGTGGGGTGTACGTTGGGCTCTGCACACTTGAAAATTCAGACAGAAACATCACAGTGGGACTGCAGGGTGTTAAGTCCTTCTGAAAATCAAGCCTTGATTGAAAATCTCTTTCTCCATTGTCTCTGCTGCCCATTGAGCTGTACACGTATTCTGTGACTGTTTGCACACACTGTTATGATGATTGGAGCTTTGAGAACATTGCACACGTATAAAGGGCAATACAGTCCCTGCTCCCAGGCTGATTATGCCACCTTGCAGGCAATGCGGATATTTTAGAGATGTTCGGGATTCTTCAGTTCAGAGCAGTCGCACCTGTAAGTAAACACATGAACACTTGGGCTATGTCTACACTCGCGGCTTCTTGCACAAGAACGTCTTGCGCAAGAAAACATCTACACTGCCATGTGCGAGCTGTGCTTTTGCGCAAGAGCGCCCATGGCAGTGTGGACGCTCTCTTGCGCAAGAAAACTCTGATGGCAATTTTAGACATAGGGCTTTCTTGCGCAAGAAATCCCTGCCGAGCATCCACACTGCTCTCTTGCGCAAGAGAACTTACACCTGTTAAAAAAGAGCGTAGTTCTTGCGCAAGGAGCCCTCTCTTACCATGCCCTGCTGTAAATTTACTTGTGCAAGAGTGGGAGGGCAGTGTGGACGCTCTGCAGATTCTTGCGCAAGAAGCCACTAGTGTAGACATAGCCATAGAGTGAAACAGAAATGAATGAGTTAAATAGACTATATCCTTCATAGAATCATGGAACACTAGAACTGGAAGGGACCTCGAGAGGTTGTTGAGTCTAGTCTAGGGATGTTAAGGACTAGTTGACTATCTGATGAGCAAATGCTTATCGGATAGTCAGTTGACTAGTCGATTTCTCTCTCTCCCCTTGCTGCCTCTATCAGATAGAGGCAGCAAAGTGGGGAAATGAGGGGGTACTTCAAAGCGGCAGCGTCTCACGGCTGAGCCCAGGATCCGAACCACCCTAGGAGCAACCAGACAGCCAAAACAGGATAAGGGACTCCCTGAAGGTAGGGAGGTGGACGTGGGTTCTTGAGTGGACATGGGGGGAATACAGCATTTGCCTGGGGAGCACAGGGTTCAGAGCTTGAATCCTGCCCCCACCCTGGGAACAGCCAGACAGCCAACACAGGCTACCCCAGGGATGGAGCTGGCTCTCGTAATAGGAAGCAGGGTAAGGGACCTGCAGAAGGTAGGGTAGTGGGGTGGGTTCTGGAGAGGCTTAAGAGCTAGGGCATTTGCTTGAGAAGCACAGTCTGATGGGTTCAAGTTCCACCCACCCTGGGAGCAGCCAGACAGCCAGTACAGGATAAGGGACCCCCCTGAAGGTTCTTGATTGGACTAGGGTATAAAGCATTTGGGGGCTTGAGTTCCAAGCAGCTAGACAGCCAACACAGACTGCCCCATGGATGGAGCTGGCTCCCACATTAGGAAGGCAAGATAAGGAACCCACTAGAGGTGGGGTGTGTCCTGGAGTGGCCTAGTGGATAGGGCATTCACCTGGAAAGGGCAGGGCCTTGGGCTCAAGTCCCACCTACCTTGGGACAGCCAGACAGCTGCCCCAGGGATGGAGCAGAGCTAAGGCAGGTTTAACTCCTGCCCTGGCCCTGCACCACTCCTGAAAGCAGCTGGCATGTACAGCAGAGGCCACATCTACACTGGCAGCTTCTTGCGCAAGAACAGCCATTCTTCCACAAAAACTTGCTGGCTGTATACTCTGTACAAGCGTTCTTCCAGAAGTAAATTTACAGTACAGCATTGTGAAACAGGGCTTCTTCCAGAAGAGTTATTCCTCTCCCCAAGGAATAAGCCCTCTTGCACAAGAGCTCTTCCACAAGAAGGCAGTGTAGACAGGCAACATGAATTTCTTGTGCAAGAAGCCCCTATGGTTAAAATGACCATCAGAGCTTTCTTGCGCAGAGCTTTCATGGCATCTGCACTGCCATGGATGCTCTTGCGCAAAAGCACATGGCAGTGTGGCTGCGCTCTTGTGGAAGAGTTTTTGCACAAGAACTCTTCTGCAAAAGAGTTCTTGTGCAAGAAGCTACAAGTGTAGACGTAGCCCATGTGATGCCCCTCATCCATAGGCACCAACCCCACAGCTTCCACTGGCCACAGTTCTCTCCATTATTGATCAATGGGAGCTGCAGGAGTGGTGTCTGCTGGCAAGGACAGCATGTGGAGACCCCCCTGCTCTGACCTTCTCGGGCATGTGAGCCCCTTACAGGAGCATAGTTACCACAGGGGTAATTACTCCAGACATGACAGGTTAGAACTCACTACTCAAAGAATTAAATTTAAGTAGGAGAGAGAAATGAAAGTTAGGAAATGCCTAGACCAGTCAAAAACCCAAAGTAACCCACTTTGCAAGCAGTAAAAGTAGCAACAACCCCCCCATGCACATGTTGAGTCAAGAGATGAGAGGGAAGGACAGTGTGTGTTTGTGAGAATAACAGAGATTTGCATTGCCAAGCTCCCTCCATCCCTTTTTCTCCGTATGGAGATGGGCTACAGAAGTGGGGGGGAGGAACACCCTGACATGAGCACCCCCCTTCCTTCTTCCTCTCACACCCTGCACAGCAAGCAGGAGGCTCCTAAAGGGCAGATCCAACACACAGGGCAAGAGATGTGCAGCAGTGAGGGGAAGGGCAACTAAAGTGCCAGCACTTGATAACTTCCTGGCCAGACATTCAGGATCACCTGTCAGAGGCTCCAGGATCTACTGGTAGATCCCGATCTATTGTTTGGTGACCACTGGTCCGTCCTTGATAAATGTCTATCTAACCTGCTCTTAAATATCTCCAGAGATGAAGATTCCACAACCTCCCTAGGCAACTTATTCCAGTGTTTAACCACCCTGACAGTAAGTTTTTCTTAATATGCAACCTAAACCTCCCTTGCTGCAATTTAAACCCATTGCTTCTTGTCCTATATTCAGAGGCCATGGAGAAAAATTTTTCTCCCTCCTTCTTGCAACACCCTTTTAGACTCCTGAAAACCACTATCATGTCCCCTTTGCCTTCTCTTTTCTAAACTAAACAAGCCCAATTCTTTCAGTCTTCCTTCATAGGTCATGTTCTCTGGACCTTTCATCATTCTTGTTGCTCTTCTCTGGACCGTCTCCAATTTCTCCACATCTTTCTTGAAATGTGGTGCCCAGAATTGGACACAATACTCCAGCTGAGGCCTGATCAGCACAGACAGAGTAGTGTGGAAGAATCACCTCTCATGTCTTGCTCACAACACTCCTATTTATGCATCCCAGAATCATATTTGCTTTTTTTTTCTGACAGCATCACACTGTTGAGTCATATTTAGCTTGTGGTCCACTATGACCCTAGATCCCTTTCTGCCATACTCCTTCCCAGACAGTCGCTTCCCATTCTGTATGTGTGAAATGGATTGTTCCTTCTGAAGTGGAGTACTTTGCATTTGTCCTTATTAAACGTCATCCTATTTACCTCCGACCATTTCTCCAGTTTGTCCAGATTATTTTGAATTATGACCCTATCCTCCAAAGCAGTTGCCATCCCTTCCAGCTTCGTATCATTTGCAAACTTAATAAGCCTACTTTCTATGCCAATATCTAAATCGTTGATGAAGATATTGAACAGAACCGGTCCCAAAACACTCCTGCTGAACCCCACTTTTTACGCCCTTCCAGCAGGATTGTGAAACATTAATAACTGCTCTCTGAGAACGGTTATCCAGCCAGTTATGCACCCTACCTACAGTAGCCCCATCTAAGTTGTATTAGCCTAATTTATTGATAAGAAGGTCATGTGAGCCCATATCAAATGCCTTACTAAAGTCTAGGTATACCACATCCACTGCTTCTCCCTTATCCACAAGACTCGTTATCCTATCAAAGAAAGCCATCAGATTGGTTTGACATGGTTTGTTCTTTACAAATCCATGCTTGTTGTTCCCTATTACCTTATTATCTTCCAGGTGTTTGTAGATTAATTATTTAATTACTTGCTCCATTTTCTTTCCTGGCACAGAAGTTAAACTGATTGGTCTGTAGTTTCCTGGGTTGTTCTTATTTCCCTTTTTATAGGGGGGCACTACATTTGCCCTTGTCCAGTCTTCTGGAATCTCTCCTGTCTTCCATGATTTTTCAAAAATGATAGCTAAAGGCTCAGATAACTCTACCAGCTCCTTGAGTATTCTAGGATTCATTTCATAGAATCATAGAATACTAGGACTGGAAGGGACCTTGAGAGGTCATCGAGTCCAGTCCCCTGCCCCCATGGCAGGACCAAATACTGTCTAGACCGTCCCTGATAGACATTTATCTAACCTACTCTTAAATATCTCCACAGATGGGGATTCCACAACCTCCCTGGGCAATTTATTCCGGTGTTTAACTACCCTGACAGTTAGGAACTTTTTTCTAATGTCCAACCTAAACCTCCCTTGCTGCAGTTTAAGCCCATTGCTGCTTGTTCTATCCTCAGGGGCCAAGATGAATAAGTTTCCTCCCTCCTCCTTATGACACCCTTTTAGATACCTAAAAACGGCTATCATGTCCC
>JANRFK010000961.1:7855433-7872970 GCA_030068395.1 Apalone spinifera
ACTGGACACAATACTCCAATTGAGGCCTAACCAGTGCAGAGTAGAGCAGAAGAAAGACTTCTCGATTCTTGCTCACAGCACACCTGTTAATACATTCCAGAATCATGTTTGCTTTTTTTGCAACAGCATCACACTGTTGACTCTCATTCAGCTTTTGGTCCACTATAACCCCTAGATCCCTTTCTGCCATTCTCCTTTTTAGACAGTCGCTTCTCATTCTGTATATGTGAAACTGATTGATCCTAAGTGGAGCACTTTACATTTGTCTTTATTAAACTTCATCCTGTTTACCTCAGACCATTTCTCCAATTTGTCCAGATCATTTTGAATTATGACCCAATCCTCCAGAGCAGTCGCAACCCCTTCCAGCTTCATATCATCTGCAAACTTAATAAGCGTACTTTCTATGCCAATATCTAAATCGTTGATGAAGATATTGAACAGATCCCTGTGGAACCCCACTTGTTCTACCTTTCCAGCAGGATTGTGAACCATTAATAACCATTAATTTAATCAGGCCTTGTTGACTTGCAGACATCTAACTTTTCTAAGTGATTTTTAATTTGTCCTTTTTTTATTTTATCAAATCCCCCCTCACTCTTCTCTTCTGCAGACTAAATAAGTCCAAATCCCTCAGCCTCTCTTCATAGCTGAAGAGCCCCAGCCTCTTAATCATTTTGGTTTCCCTTTGCTGGACCCTGTCATGGCTGCCTTGCTGCAGCCCTAGTACCCCTCAGGCCTTAGAGCAGAGCTGAGGCCATGATGTTTTCTCAGGTACTCTCTCCAACTTCCTAGATAGCCAGGTCCTTCCTGCTCCACAGCTGAAGCATGAGAGTGTGTGCCTCCTTTTTAGGAGCCCTTCTTAAAGGGCCTAGCCAGGCCCTAATTGGCTGTCGATAGCCCTCTTCTAATTGGGTCCCAGCCCTAGCATTCACCTAGGGTTGTTTTAACCCCTTAGGGACCAGTGTGCACCAACTGCCCTGTTGCGGTATCTAGAATTAGTTTTGCCAGTGTCATTTGCAGCCACTGAAATATCAGTACAAACCATTTATCTGATTTTGTGTTTGTTCTTTTTGGGAATTGGTCCTAAAGGAATGAGGGAAGTTTCGGAAAGCCCTGTTGGCCACCCTGCCCCTTTAACATTGGTCTCTTCCCATCCTGCTGCAATAACATCACACTGCCTCATCGCTTTCTTGGCTTCTTGAGGAGACACTCTTTGTCAGGTCAGGGGAACTGAATGCAGTTCTTATCTTTGTGGGGCGAGGGGACAGTTGCAGTGATAGATGCAAACGCACAGAATGCAAGGGGAAAAGTGAGTTCGGCTGTGTGAGAGCATTTCCCAATGGATTTTGTGCTTCAGGGCTTATTTATTCATGATCCAGTGCACACCCCTGCACCACTTAGTCGGCACATGTCTACACCTGTTGGCTACGCTTAGCCACGTCCTTCCCCTGGATGCGTTATCTTGTGGGATTTATCATGCACTTCAATGGTAGATTACCCAAGGCAGATGGTGGCTTTAGGATTTCATGCAGTGCAGAAGGGTGTGCATTCACTCTAGCAGGACTCTGTCTCCAGCCGCCCAGTGGGCAGTATTTACGTGGCAATTCTTTTCCAGGTGGGAGACATTGTGTCCGTTATTGACATGCCGCCGAAGGAGCTGACCACGTGGTGGAGGGGCAAACATGGATTTCAGGTATGCACAGGTATTGGCTCAGTGTGCCACACACATGGAGGACTGAGAATCTGCTCGTCGATGCCTGTAGGCTTTACATGGAACTGCTGAGGCTGCTGATATTGCTAAGGCCCATGACTGTCTATAGGGCTACCAGTGGGTGACCCTGCATTGGCTCACCATGGGGAAAGTAAGGTGTAAGGTGACTTCCCCCACAGTGAGCACAGATTGGGGAACATTCAGCTGGGAGTGGAGGGATTGTTCCACAGGAGTGGTGGTGTGACCATCTTGAAAGGGTCCAAGATAAGGATCCATCCGTGACCCCGTAATCCAGGGGTCTCAAACTCCCGGCTTGTGTGCCATCCCAGATGGAGCTGCTGCCACATAACGCGAGTCCTTCCTCCCCGGTGATCCCTGGTGCTTCATCCTCAGGGGATGGCACATTGCACCCCGAGGGAGCAGGGAGCTCACATTGCACCCTTTCGAAGACAGTCGGAACTACTTCACCAGTGCCACAAGGAATCCTGAGTGAGTCCTTGCATATTGTCCTGTAACTTCCCATCCTTGAGAGCAATGAGATGGAGACTTGGCAAAGCACTGCAGGGTGTCCTACAAGATTCAGAGTAAACCAGCGGTTAATGCATGGGGCTGTGAGTCAGGAGACGTGGGCAGTGTTCCCGCTAAGATTTTCCATCCGGGAACCGAGTGAGTTTTGTCTAGTGCACCAATATCAATGTGGTGTGCGCTTGTTTGGATGTATGCCATCGTGGCACCCACCAGTTACTAACAGAATTCGTATATAACATTTAAATTGGTATGCAAGAAAAAATACTAAATGGATAAATAACAAGGAGCGTGACCCTGCATCCACCCAGCTTGCTGGCCCTGCCTCCAACACACATTGTGCGTTTTCCACTGCCTGTGCCCATCAGGACCACACACAGCAGCTGGTAACTGTATAGGCTTGGCTAACTGCCTCCTCCCTCTCCCCCCCTACACACACACCCTGTAGTTGTGCCCAGCCTTGCAATCTGCCTCCCCACCATATGCCACCAGTATATAATCCAGGGCCATGATATCTGCCCCCCAAACACAAACAGCCAGTAACTGGACCTAGGGCCCATAGCCCAGCACCACTGCCCAGAGATCTGCGCCCAGCCCTACATCTCATCTGTTACCCCCTCATTGCCCAGAGACCCATGTCTGACCCAGCACCTAACGCTCTGCCCCCCAAAATTTACCTGCGCCCTGTACCTCCCACCACCACAGACAGCTGATGCCTTTGCCCCCTGCCTAGCCAGCTTTTGTGCTTGATCCCTGCTGTCCTTGGCCTCTTTGCCTCCCCTGGTGGTACAGACCCCAGTACCTGCCCAGCTGCTCTCCAGCCCAGGCTTCCATGGGGTGACAGACCAGCCTCCTACTGCCTGCCATGCAACTCGCAGCTCCTCCGGCCGCCAGACCAGCCTCCGGCCGCCTGCCATGCAGCTCGCAGCTGCTTTGGCCGCCAGAGCAACTGCCTACCCCCTGCCACATAACTCACAGCTTCTCCAGCCCCGGGTGCCAGAGCAGTCTCCTGCCACACAGCTGCTCAGCTCTGCGTAGGAGGGGGTGGGGTGGAATTTTTTTCCATGCGCCTGCAAAAGTGCAGCTTAGAGGGAACCTTGGGCATGGGTCCTATCCCCAGCTTTGTGTGACCTTGGAGAAGTCCTGTGCCCAGGTTTCTGCATCTGTATAACAGGGGTCATGATTTAGGCTTGCCTGCCTTTGTAAAGTGGATGAGACATGCTACAAAAGTGGTTCTGTTTCTTTCTGTTTCTTTGAGCTTTAGTCATTGCAAGGCAAGTGGATGGGCCAGCTGGCTAATTGTCTGATCTCTGTGGCACTGAGAATTGTGTGCATAGGTGCTCTTTCTTTGTTGTCAGTAGAGCCCCTCAGTTTGTATGAAAGATTTAGGCTGAATGTTCAAAGGACCCTAGGCATCCAGACCCTACTGAAACTGAGTGGGAGTTGGGTGACTAGCACTCCTAGGTATAACTACACTAAAAACACTCTAGCGGCAAAGCTGAAGCACTGTAGTGTAGATGCTCACTACCGCCAGGGAAGAGGTTCGTCTGTTGCTGTTACAAATCCACCTGTCCGAGAGGCAGTAACTAGGTCAATAAAATAATACTTCCACTGACCTGATGCGATCTATCCCGGGGCTCAGGTTAGCTTAATTACATTTCTCAGGGGAGTGAATTTTTCACGCTTCTGAGCAACATAGCTACCTAGTCCACCATTTAGGTGTAGAGTCGATCTTAGACTCCTTAAAATTCCAACCTTACAGCAGAACTCCAGCCCCAATTTCCAAAAGCTGGCACAACACTCCAGGGTGGACTTGCACACTATGAAATTAAGACAAGGGCAGTGTTTCTCAACCAGTGGTACGAGTACCCTTAGGGGAACTCGAGAAGTCTGTATGTCAACACAACTGAAATTTGGAGAAAACTGAATTTTTGTTTTAAGTTTTACAGCTTTTTATAATTTTTTTTTTTTACTTTTTACACCCAACAGTTTCATTGCCCATCCAGCTACGATTAAGATGTTTAAACAAATGTGTTGCAATGGTAGAAAAAAATGTTGTGTGTCTGAAAACTGTCGGTACTGGGGGTACTATAACTTTTTTTTTTAAAGGGGTAATTTATTAAAAAAAAAGGTTCAGAAACACTGGACTAGGGTATATGAAAAAGCAGAGGCTACGCAGTGGGTAGAGAACTTACTTTACTTCTCTGAATGCTTAATTTTAAACATATGAGTCCTCCATCCTGTAGTTGTTTCACATTATAAAGTGGTGCAGTTCCCGCTTTGCTCTGAACTGATGGCACACACCTTGAATAGAGCCCAAACTTACCCACTTCTTGAAGTTTGCCTTTATTGTGAACTTAAATAACAAAACGTAAATATCAGCCTAAGACTTCTCCCTCAACTGGGCAGTTCATTAGGTTTTCCCTGCAAGGCCTTTCTGTTTTATACTGTCTCAAAGAAATACTCTAGTCTAAACCCTCCCATAGGAATGAAAGTCTTAGAATCAGCAAACTTAATCATTATACACAGTGATCAAACATCTCACATCAAGGTGACTCAGCAGATAAGCACTTCATTCCCATGAAAGTTCCTGGAATCTACCACCATATGCAAAGAGTATCATTGGTTATCAAAGGCATAAATGAGTCAGGGATATATGTTTGCAGCTCAGGGCTCCTTTGCACTCCTGTCTCTACTGCTGCCAAAAGCAGAATAAATTGTATGGGCTCTTGTGTAGTAGACTGATAAAAAAAGATAATGCTGAGTAACCCTGAGATAATGGCTTCATCTGTATGCACATGCAGTCAGTTCACAGGCACATATCCCAACAACTGCAGAAATATAAAAATATAGTTAAAGTTGATAGAGTTAGGATTTTTAATTGCACCTTCTGTCCTCAGCATATCCCAGCTCTTCACAAAGCAGTGAGTCAGACATTGACAGTGGAATTATTATGCAGGCAAATACAGCAGCTGTTATATATGTTAAGTAGTTTGCTCACAACCATGAAACAGGTTTACTGAGGAATGCAGTTTTCTGTAGGTCCAAGCAGGATTTAGTCTTTAATCTCTTAGCAATGTACAGATAATGATCTTTTATTTCCATCAAACAGGATCTGAAAGAGATGATCACAAATCTCATAGCTGTACCAAGGACATGATATGTCTTTTTTAAGTTCTATTGGTATGAGTGTAGGAAAAAATCAGTTTCTTGAGTTAGCACAGCTTTTTGGCATTACTGCCCACTACAGGGGAAAGTGTGTGTGTGGGGAGAGGGTTTTATCCTGCTGTCAATATAGTAAGCCTAGAGATGTGCTATGATTGGTTAAAAGTGTTATTGTAACATGCCACAAAAGAGCACATTCACAAAACAAATCTGGCCCTTATAGAAGCTATGTTAAACCATGTAACACTTTCCAATATTTATGGATAAGCAAACCTGTTCAGTTCCCATTTTATATAAAAAAAACCTCTGAGGTAAATAATGCTAATCTGTGCCCAACTCAGTTTAATTATTAAAATAAATCAGTGGAGATCTATTAGCTCTTGCCAGTTCATTATGATTCTGTTCCCGTGGGGGTTGGGGAGAATCATGTTCCAATCTTACAAACCGTGTAAAATAAATAGTGAGTGGTGGTTTCTTCAAACTAAGAAACTGGCTTTCATTTTAAGGGTGTGTCTACACTACACAGTTTTTTTTCGGAAAAACTGCCATTTTTCCGAAAAAAACTTCACTTACGTCCACACTGCTATTGCGTTGTTTTTGAAAGAAAATCAAAAGAACACAACTGTTTTTCCAACATTGGTAAACCTCATACTATGAGGAAGAATGCCTTTTCAGAAAGAGCTCTTTCGGAAAAAGGTATGTGTGGGCACAGAAGAGGGAGTTTTTTCAGAAGAAGAGGAAAAAGGAAAAAGCCCTAGTTTCTCTAGTTTCCACTCTGTCCATAGTAATCACAGCTTAAATTCAGTGTGGACGCTATCTTTTGAAAAAGCAGATCGCTTTTTCAATGCGCTTTGGCAGTGTGGATGCTCTTTTCTGGAAGAAGTTTTTTTCGGAAGATCTCTTCCAGAAAAGCTTCTTCCGAAAAAAGCCTCAGGCTAGATGTAGCCAAAGTCTCTTCTCATTTGTTTTCTCTGACTATTTTAAAGCAAATTGTATTTTGCACTAGTGGTAGCAGTCTTTGATCCCAGTGTCGAAAGGATAGTGTCTAGACTAAGGGCCTGGCCACCTTCAGTTTTTTCCTGTGATATATGCAATGGCTTTGATTTTTAAAATAGTTATGCTCATGACATATTCCAGAGACTGGCAGTTTTTTTGAAGGAGTCTTTACACTGACTCTAAAGAAGGTGGTCTTCCCCAGCTGATGCTTCTGCAGTGAACACACACTAGCTAAGGACTAAACCTTGGACTTGTTTATGGAAAGTAGCAAGTAGCAAGAGCCAAGTCCAGCTGAATGAGACTACTCGTGTACTTAATTATTTAAGTATATGCTTAACTTTTATTGGATCAGGCCTTGTGGTTTAGCCTCTTTCAGGGATTTTCTTTATTATGCTTGGTGATATCAAAGGTTGCACTGTTGTTTAGTTGTTTCTTATCAGAAATATTGACAGCATAAACGTGTTGTCTATCATGAATGAGCTGATCTTGTTTCCCTGGATTGTTTTCTCTCTCGTGTTCTTTCTCTAGGATATAAGAAAAACTTGTGGATTTTTCTTATTACAGTATTTTTCCTTGTTTTTCCACTAGTCATTTGTATCAGGACAAAATGAGAAATCTAAAGTGAACACAGAAGAGTTGGTTTAAAGGTTCTGGGGAAAAGAAAGGTGTTCTGTAGGTGAGGAAAAGAGATTATGGAAGTAAGAAGGTGCAGAAATGACCTCTGGACATATCAGAAGGAGCAGGAAGAAGAATTATAAAATGGGCAAGGCTCTAGTCCAAACTGTGGTTGTCTTGGGGAAAAGAGAGCCTGGATGAAATAAAAATGTTGAGGAAGCAAAACAGAATAAGATGACATTTCAAAGGTAGCATGAGTCAATTGCACGTGAATGATGATCAATAGCAGGCAGTTACCTGATGTTTTAAATTTCTTTTTGCTCCATCTGAGCATGGCATCCCTCCTGCATGTCTTGTACCACTGGCTCCATGCTAAGTGTTCCTGTCACACATTAAGGAATCTGGAGGAAACCTGCTCACCATTCACATTCACAAAAAGATCCAGTACATTGCAACCAGAAATTTTTAAATGGAAAGTCCAGCTTGACAGTGTGTGCGTTTGCGTGCAGATAACGTTTGCAGTTTCGTCATGTCTGGCGGAAGAATCAACAGTCACAGAATGAAGATCAGAAATAAGATCACAGGCAGTTAGTAGGAATTTCTGGAATGAGGGAGCTGATTCCACATGATCCCCCTGAATATTGTAAGGCAAGTGTCAAGTTTTCATTACTTCAATTTCGGTGGCTAATTCCTCCCATTCTCCTGAGCCCATTCCTGACAGCTTAGACTGTAGGTGAATGTTCATGTTTGACAAGGGGTGTTGTGTTTCATTAGTGCCATAATGACATCTAAGTATAGCCAGAATATCTACATCCCAGAGAGAGCTGCCGAAGGGCAGTTGTGGAGAAAATTGCCATGGGGTTAGAGGTTAGAAATCCCTATCTAGCAAATGGATTCTGCAGGGCAGGGGTAGGCAAGATATAGCCTGTGGGCTGAGGCTGGCCCACCAACCTTTTAAATCGGCCTGCTCTCCCCTGCAGCATGAAGCAGAACCGCTCAAAGCAGCTAGCCGCTCCCCGTGGCTCTTGGCACTGTGGGGGGGAGGGGAGATCCTTTGTGCGCTGCCCCTGCCTGTAGCAAAATCTCTCACCTTCTATTGGTTGGAAAACAATAGGCACTGAGAGATTTTGCTGGAGGTGGCAGCAGTGCATAAAACCTTCTGGCCAGAGCTTGCCTCTAGTACCTTATCCCCTCCTGCACCCCTCCTCTGCCCCTTCCCCAGGGCACAGTCCTCTCCTGGACCTATACCCCACCTGGACCCTGCACCCCAATCCCTTGCTCAGGTCACAACCCCTTCTTTCACCTAAACTACCTCTCAAACTACACACCTTCTCCTGGATCCCAGTCGCCTACCCCGAGCTCCCTTTTGCACCCAATCTCTGTCCCAGACCCTGCACCCCCTCTATAGAAAAGTGTGGCCCTTAGCCACTCACCAAAATCTTGGAGTGGTCTCCCATCAAAAATTATTGCCCACCCCTGCTATCGGGTAAGCAGAGTAGAGGAGCCAGACTAGGCTGACTGTGGATTATTCATTGCAAATTGTCAAATTTTGGTTGTTTGTATGGGCATGTCATGGGAACAGAGCTAGATTGCCCCCAAATGTCTAACGACCATTTGCATTGAGAGTAGGGATATAAAATTTCAATTAATTGGCTAAATCGATTTAGTCGATGCAGTTTGACTCAGCTATTTGATTAGTCAATAAGGGCACCTTTGCCTTTGAAGTGTAGCAACAGCCCAGTCAGTTGCGTAGCTTATTTCAAAATGGGGAGTGTCTACACAGCACTTATTTTGAAATAGGGCAGTCTTCCTCTGACTTCCTAACTACAATGAGGGTTACTGGAGTCGGAGTAAGAAGTCCTCCAGCTTGACATTATTTTGACATTATTTCGAAATAACTACCTGCCATGTAGACGCTAAGTTATTTTTGAAATAATGTTGCCGTGTAGACATACCCTGAGTTCCCAGCTGGCCCCGGACTCTATGCAGTGCTGCCACTTTGAAGCACTCCTTCCCTTCCCTCCCCCCTCGCTTGCTGCCTTTTTCTGATAGTTGACTATCGTGTTGACTATCCGATAAGTATTTGCTTATGCATAGTTAATTGGCTGGATCCAACAGATCACTGGGATACTTATAACCATCTGTAGCTTCTTTCACTGATGTGCTGGTAATCATTGAGATTATGCTCTACCCATATCTGTAATGTGCTAATACATCTATTCATTACACTTTTAATAATATATCCTTAATTCAATACATGGCATCTCCCCCTTGTGTTTGCTGTTCATAATTGTTCAATGAGTAGCTTTTATAATCTATTTGCGCCTATCCAGACAGAGAAGAATATAACGTGGAATTTTTAATGTCATTTTCATTGATGTTTACGTTCATGTGTCTTAATGAAACATTACATTCACTTTATTCCCCAAAGCAGACCTTCTGATGGAGGGGACAATTGCCCTAAGGGCTGGTGATGTTAAAGGGCCTGAAGGGCTCCCTGTTGGGGGTGATGGCTGGAGCCCTGGGCATGGAGCACTATCTGGTACACACTCCAGACGGCTCTATGGGCTGGCAGGGGTAGGCACCATAACATTCAGTCAGTGTTGGGGGCTGGCTGCCAACCCTTCCAATTGAGCATTTGCCCCTTCCAGAAACACTGAGTCCTCCCCCGTCCTGTTGACTCCCCTCCCCAAGCACAATCTCCTCCACATTGTATCTCTCTCCTCATTCTGTTCAGTGTGGTGTTTTCTCCCCCTCCTTTCCTTCATCCTGCTGTTCTTTCCATCTCACAGTCCTCAATTCAAACCCTGAAGACAATTGCTTTTTCTTTGCCATTTTTGAGATGCACTGGCACATTTTGCCATTCTCGATATGGTCTCTGTTGAAAGCCAGACCCGTGAACAGTTGGCCTTTCGAATGCCCTCTCTAACTTGTATTCCATACGGAGCACAATTAAGATTTGCTAAATTGCTTCCTAATCCTGTTTGGGATTTCAAGAATGTACAGCATTCCCCAAAGGCCCATAGATCTGCCTTTGATTGGTCAGGTAGAGAAACAGACCATTAGTTTTGCTTTGTGCATAATTTTGCAATATCGTTGACATTTTCAGAGAAAAACAAAATGTTTTAATGCAGGAGAGCAGAGCCCGTTTACGTGAATTTAGGACAGTTTGCAAACTCAGGTTTTTAAAAACAGATTGAGATTAAGTTGGAATTCTAGCTTGTGTTTGTTGGTTTGGGGGCCACCATCTGGCCGGAGAAAGACATCACTTGTGACACAGGCATTGTGGAAGAGCCACTGAATGCATCACTAGTAACAACGTTTCTCTGCCAGCCAGCAACCTCCATCTGCAGGATCTGAAGAGCCAATTGCAATAACAGTTTAGACAACATTGCATCTGAGTTTAGACCTGGCAACAAGGAGCTTCCTACACTGTGAACAGTTGTTCTCTTTTGCTGAGTGGAAGAACTGCACTTTTTGTGAGTATGTGACAAAAGTGTGTGTGTGTGGGTGGGTGGGTGGGTGGGTTAGGGTTAGGGTTAGGTGAGCCTGGGCCATTCCCCCATCCAGTTCTGCCATTTCTTGCAGTGCTGTTGGCATTCAAGTCCCTCAACCCTTGATGCCAATAGTATGAAGGGTGGGATTGTATCTTGTCTTTGTGTCAGTGGAGAGACTGTATCCTCTTTTCCCCTTCTTGCAGCTATGCAGGACTGAGCACCATGTAGCACACAGAAACCTCCTACAAAGAGGAGATATTTTCAGACTGGATGCATATCTGAGTCCTTTTGCTACTGACTCTGACTTGTGCCCATAGTTGGCGGTTGGATTGTTTACTAGTCAGATTAGTGTCTGCAGTTGTTAGCAATTTGGCCTATATTGTATGTCTGTTGTAGGGTGTGCCTGTTCAATAGTGCCTCCTGGTGTATTTGTATGGTGCTGTACATAGTCCATGCCTCATTTTCCCTTCTCAGAAAGCCTATAACTCTACTTCAGGTACTCTTCATACTTGACTTATTAATCCTCTCTTTGGGGCCTATTTATTGCAAAAAGTTCCAAATAAATAAAAGGTGCTTCTAGCTTTCTGGAACCAGCCCTTTAACCCTCTGTTCCAGTTCATATCAGGGTTAGCTTCACAGTCGGTCTATCTCTTTATGGCGGGAGACCCGCCCTCCTCTGGGAACTTGGGTAATTCAAGCAGTTCTTGTCAATCTCCCTTTCCAGAAGTCCCCACCTCTCCTCCTGGTTGCAATCCTCTATCCCTGTGTCTTCTCCTTACGGCAGGAGCTCCAGCCTCCCTCCTGAAGCTGGAAGCAGTAATTATCCCTCAGCTGGCTCCACTTAGTCCTCAGGGTGGTGATTCAGGGCCCTGTCAAATCTTCTCTCACTCCCTTCAAACATCTGCCCTGTGTAAAGGAGGATGCAGAATTTATGCTGGTCCCCTTGGCCCAGCTTACCCTGTGGGATGGTAGAGATGGGAGCTTTGCACCAGGCCTTTAAAAAAGCATTATCAAGGTTCCTTCCAAACCCTGCCTGCTTCTGGACTGCTTTCTCTCCCAGTATCTTCTAGGTGCTTGCATCTATTATCAGCACAAGCAAGCAGTAGTACCCTTGAGAGGTAGATTATGTTCTAGATAAGACATTGCAACAAGGTAAAGTGAGATGATTATAATATTATAAAAAAGCACTTCCAAGAGACTGCTGCAGCTTGAGTATTGGAACTCCCAGCGAGGTGGGGTGGTAAATATCGTGGCCAACACACCTTTTGGAGGGGAGGGAGAGATGGAAATGTTTATAATAGCAGTAAGATACTTCCAGGCATTGTAATAATGTCTTACATCTATATAGTAAGGTGGCTAAAGACACAGGGTCTTATATCTCTCAAAGTATCCTGTGATACAAGGAATTGTGGCAACACCCTGGAATGTCTTAATAATAGTTTCTTTACCCTTCAGTAGACCCTTTGACTGAATGCTTTGCAAGCATTCATTAGACATCAGATCCCAGCTGCAAAGGAAGAAGGATTACTCCCACTCAAGGAAATCGCTTAGGCACACACTATAAGCATACCCTCCTTGATTTCCTGAATCAGTGTCTTTCAGACAAGCAAACTGAGAGGCTACGTCTACACTGGCATGATTTTCTGGAAATGCTTAAAACGGAACAGTTTTCCGTTATAAGTATTTCTGGAAAAAGAGCGTCTACATTGGCAGGATGCTTTTCCGGAAAAGCGTCTGTGGCCAATGTAGACGCACTTTTCCGGAAAAAAGCCCCAATCGTCATTTTCGCGATCGGGGCTTTTTTGCGGAAAACACTACTGTGCTGTCTACACTGGCCCTTTTCCGGAACAGTTTTCCGGAAAAAGGACTTTTGCCCGAGCGGGAGCAGCATAGTTTTTCCGGAAAAGCAGCTGATTTCTTACAGTAGATCGTCAGTGCTTTTCTGGAAATTCAAGGGGCCAGTGTAGACAGCTCACAGCTTATTCCAGAAAAGCGGCTGATTTTCCGGAATAAGTGGCCCAGCGTAGACACAGCCAGAGACTGAGAGACAATATAAGTCTGTCTTGAGGTCACATTGCATAAAATGGACTTCATGTCCATGCAAAGACCTCAGCCTCACTTAAACCTCATGTGTAGAGCTAGGCAAATCCATAGATATCTGAGGATATGGATGTCCATGGATCATTTTTGCAGATGCAGACACAAAATGTGTCTGTGTGCAGGACACGTGGCGAAGGTCTGACGTGGTGCATACCAGCTGGGACAGGCAGTCTGCATTGATGGATATTTCACACATAGTAGTTTGTGACCAAGTCAGGAATAGAACTGGAGGGTCCCAGCTCTAGTTATATTGCTGTTCACTGTCAGAATTGGGCTAGTTAATCAAAACAAGTCTAATTTCCTTGTGTGGAAGGGCCTGTTCTGTACCTTTTTGGTTTCTAATGCCAATAGGGAATCAGTATTGTCCCTTGTCTGGGAACACTCCATAGGTGAAACACCTCCTCAAAGCAATACAACTCAGCTATCCCATATACATATTTTTCATGTTAAAATACAGCAAAAGCTGCAGCAGGTAATTAAAACAAGGGCTTATCCGGCATTTTTTTTTTCTCAAGTAAATTTTGTGCATGGTGTGAAGGCTCTTCTTAAATTCAGCTTGGATTATGGCCTTGAAGTGTGGTAGAAAATACAACTGAATATTACCTTTACACTCTGGTCAGAATCTGTGCAGTAGTCAGGGTGCTTCTCTGCACCCTGAAGAAGGGTCTACTATTACAGTGCAGGGTGTAGCATATACTAGCAGGAGGGTGGGATGACCATCTGCATTAGATAATAGGTGATGATGCTTTTGATGCCAAATGAAGATGGATGGTGGGGTTTATTAGGTTGTCAGCCTAGAGATCCCTGTTTGGCACTGTGCAACGTAGCATCATCCTCTTGAATTCTGTTACCAGGAAAGGTGTTTTATATGGGTTTCTCTGTGGCTTAAATACAGCTTTTTAAAAAAAGCTGGGAGAACGGGAGAGAGAAAGGAGTGTACATTTGTCTGTCTACCAAGGAGAAGCAATGGGAACAGAGTAAGTAAATTAAATTCCACTGGTCTCCCTGATGTTATGTTAGAGAGGGACTCTTCTCTCCCCTCCATCTCAGTCGCACTTTTTCTGAAATAATTACATTAGTGTGTGAAACCGAAGACATTAACTTGTCAATGAGGCAGTAAGTCATTATAAGGAAACCCAAGCTAGCAATGCAGTTTTAAAATTGCAGGTTGCTCACCAATACATTTTAAAGGGGTGAGCATCCATTGGATGAGATTTATGCCCCATGAAAAATGCTTTCATTTTGATCGGTAGCTGTTAGAGCTCTAATGCCTTCTCTTTGCTTAGAATCACTAAGGTGTGAACAGATTCCCCATAAAGATATTTAAGATCCTCATGTGTCTTCCAGTGTTGGCATCAGGAGATGCTGTGAGCCTAGTGTAAAAACTTAGGCTGAAGAATAATTACAATGGTAAAAGAAACATTATTAATGATTGTGTCACAATAACTCCAACTCTCCTCCCTTGATTTAAGATAGGTAGCAGTCTTTACCTTCAGATGACCTTGCATTTATCTAAGCGTATATCATCCCCATTATTAATTTTAGTACAGTACCAAATCCTTTAATCCTGGATCATGCTCTAATAGTGCCCAGTTGCATCTGTTGAGATTAACTCTGGGACTAAATTCACTTATTTGTACAAAATCATGAAAACTTTGCATAGAAGTCAAGGAAGCAGATTTAAAGTGGGTCAAAGCAAGGTATAAAGCATCGGTTATGATCCTGAAAGAATGATCTCTTAAGAAACTGGGGAAAACGTTGACTGAGTTACAAAATATAAGTTTTTAGACCTCGTATCAGCAAAGTAAATTCAGGAACTTCTCAAGACAAACACAGCTAAAAATACTCCCCTTTAAATGACAGTTTAGTAACGTTTGTTGTTAGCCTGGCAAGTTGGAGATGCCCTGAGCATGTGCCATGTTTTCTTTGGAAAGAAACCACGGTGTGTAATGGGTTTTAAGATGTCTAGAAACAATGATGTAACTATCTTAGTGTTTTTAGGAACTCTGAAAGTAAAAAGTACTGCTTCGCTCATTCCCTCTTGTGCTCTCTGAGCCGGAAGTGGCACATTTTTGTAATAGGGTATGGTGAAAGCAACTGAGATAGAAAAATGCACAATATATTAGTTGGTATTTAAATTCATTTTTAAAAAGCAATACAAATAAAAGATATCTGAGTGCAATGCAGCGGGAGTGGAAAATATATCAGTATTCCCAACATTTTTAATTCATCTGAGGCATGATTCCTTTTCGATAGCGTGGACAGTGTTTGAAATTAACCCCGGAATAGAATTGGGCTCTACATCTCTCAGGATTCATTTGAGCCTGTGGGCCATCTCATCTGTATGTATGAATATATATAGTATTGCAAGCTGAAATATTTGTCCTGTGGAAAAAGCTTTCAGATTTATAAAAAAGTTTAGTGTATTGTACAATACTAAGTACTTGGCGCATAGACTCTCTGGTTACATCATTTTTGAAAGATCATATTGTTAATACTAATCCATGTGTATCGTAGAATACTAGAACTGGAAGGGACCTTGAGAGATCATCAAATCCAGTCCTCTGCACGTGGCATACAGTTGTAGAACAGAATACGAATAGGCTTAAAGAGAAAAAGTAACTGAAACATGGCTTCTCGTACACAATAATTGGTATTATACCCAGCTTTGATTATATACTGTTCTTAATATTTTGCATTCATTCCCTGTTTCTGTTTTCATTATACAGGTGGGATTCTTTCCGAGTGAGTGTGTTGAACTAATTAACGACAAAGTTCCTCAATCTATGACCAACTCTGTGCCAAAACCAGGTATATGTGTGTGCAATTATTCAATATGTTTTATGGAAGTCCTCTTTTCCATGTGCCACTTTTACACTTCTCATGGTCTGCTTTTCTCTGCATCACCCATATATTGAGTTGTACTGTGTGGTTCTCATTGTTGAACGTCTTGCATTCCCTTTGTTTCCTTAGTTAAGAACAATGTTCATTTCATATGCATTTTGAAATATTTAGACTTCTAAGGTTCTGGGTCCCCTTCACCAACCTCTGAGAATGCTCCTTTCAACAATTCTACTTTTGTTGCCTTTGTCAGAATGTAGTGTATTATTTTTTTTTCTGTATGGAATATAGGGATGATCCAAATGTCAGCTTTGATACAATAGGGGCGATAGATACAGTGGGACTTGTGAGTGGAGTGAAGTCTTGTCTACACAGGGACACTCAGTAAAATTTAACTTTTAAAGTGGATTAGTTAAACATCATTAAATCCATGTGTGGGCACTCTTACTTAGAGTTAAAGTGATCTTAATTTCATTTTTCTTGTCACTTTCATTCTGAATTAAAGCATCCACACAGGAATTCAGTGTGGTTTAACTAATCCACTTTAAATTCATACTGTTAGGTAATTAGGATTAATTTTCCAGATATTCCCTATATAGACAAGCCCTTAGATACAATAAGATTCAAATCCTAATCATCCCCTGATTCTGGATCTGCAAATCCAAAATCCAGTCCCAATCACATCCTCCTTTTTTAGGTTTTACATAAAGTGCAGGACCGTTGTTACTGAAATAAATTGAGCAAGGAAAAATTAAATGGAGACAAAAGTGTTGAACTTGATTCTGCTCTCAATTCCACTAATGTAGATCAGGAGTAACTCCAGTGACTCGTGCATGTGCATACACAGTCAAACCCTGTGTAGTTCTACACATCCTAATGGTACTAAGATTGCTGTGGTGTTTTTTTTTTATTTTAATCCTGCTTTAAAAGTTCATCCTAACTGCTGTCAAAGGAAACATCTTGAAATCACTCATCTATGTTAAAATGAAGCAGCGTAGCAGCAAGCAATCTGTCTAGGATAAATGGGTGACAGGGAATGAAGGGTTTTTCCTTTTTCTGGGGAGTGCCTGGAAGAACACCCACCTTAAAGACACATCTTATCTGCTAAGAGTGCGGATCTGATCCTTTTTTTAAAAAAAAAAAATGTGGTTCCAGGGATAGATTTTATTAAGTGAAATTTGTTTTGGCAAATTCTATTTTAGTACTCAGGGCCTCTCGTTCACCAGCAAAGAGTCATGAGCATTAAGGTATCTATGCAACGCATCAAACTGCATGCTTTGAATGGCTGAACCTTTGAAGAGAATACTTTCCGCCCCTGCCCCACCTTCATCCTCTTCAGGAATGTCAGACCCCACTTGTGTTAGCTTCTCTGTTGCACAGCTCATTAGCAAGTCAAGTCATTGCAGCAGGCCTGTGCTCAGTAAATCCAGTATGCGTTTCTCAAAGCTTGAATTTGATCACTTGAATTTGATCATCATGCACTTCTCCAACCGTGTTTTTTATCAGTCTGAGCATGTAGATGAAAGGAAACTTTAGACCATAATATAAGTTGGGCCAAGGAAGACAATCACAATTGCAAGTGTTCATCCTTAAATATTGCTCAGGCAATTAAATTAAATGTCATGAATTGCTGGTGAATAGTTTCTTACAAGCTTTAATGAGCAGTAATGAAGCAGCATAGATTAATAGATTATGTTTGGCTTTAACAGCACACTGGAGAGATGTATTTTTTCACAATCAAAGAAAACAGTTGTTTTAGATTCAGTATAAAAAGTGCTAACTCTCTTACAGTTAGTATATGAAAGGGTTATTAGATATAACTGTTAAATTTCCTTAATCAGAGCTCCATAAATACAGTAAGCCCCAAAGATTCTGGGTTTACTTAAGGCTACCAATAAAAACCCCCATATCTAAAGCCTACATTAAGCAGGAGTTTATTTTTAATGTTAAAGTTCCATTTACCATCTGTCCGATTGTAAGAAACCTCATAAATGGGGAGAGGTATTTTAGACCCAGATTTTTAAAGACATGGATGACTCATAGACTCATAGACTTTAAGGTCAGAAGGGACCATTTTGATCATC
>JANRFK010000961.1:7873070-7890923 GCA_030068395.1 Apalone spinifera
TTGAAATGCACAAGAGCCCCCACTGGGGACTCTTGTACATTTCAAAGCAGGCACTTGCGTGCAGCCCTGGGCTTTCCACATTCCTCTTTTGAAATTACAAGAGCCCCAGCGGAATTTCAAAGGCGGAATGTGGAAGTGCCTATTGACTACTCAGCTAGTCAGTTAACTGCATTTTAACATCCTTAGTTGGCACCTTACTGGCTCAGCTGAGAAGACAAGACCTGGAGACTGAAATATACATTTCATTTTTAACCATGTCCCTCTAGAACATGGTTAAAGTTATGTTGGTCAGACAGTGTGGAGAAATCTGTGTTTCTGCTACCCATGTTGTAGGTGTTCTGTGAATTTAATGCACTACTCAAGCTTACCAACCAATTTCCAAATGCATTAAAATTCACTTCAGATTTCTTTTAATTGTCTATTATTTGAGAGTTACCATTAGCTTTTTCAGGGAACAGAGAGATGCTTTTTCAACAAGCGCTGCTTGAGGCTATTGTTCTTACTTTATCTGAACAGGATATTCCATCCAGAATTAATCTAAGGATTTAGAGTTGGATTCAGTAAGTCATATTTAGCAAAATGTGACTCTTGTTTCCTTAATCACAATGTTGTGCATGAAACAATCAGGATGTTTTGTATCTACAGCATAAGGTTGTTTTCCATGAAGGAATTTACAAACATAGAAGTGATTGTGTTGTTTAATTGCTCATAGATTTGGCTGGATTAAGTAATTTAATGAAAAGCAGATGTAAAGCAAATAATTTCCTGCCCTGTGATTTATTATTATTCATAATTACTTAGATCTTGATTTGCAGAGGTGATGGGAGTAACATTTTAATAGTCATAAAATGCCATGTTGGGCTTAAATGAAGTACAATTAATGAGTGAAATTCAAATGAAAATGAGATGTAGTAGGCTAAAGAAGAGAAATGGGACTAGATATAGTCTGTGTTTAGAAATAATGTTTCTTTCATTATAGAAGTTTGTGCTAACACCAAAGATATTAAATGAATTACTGTCTGAAGAATAACAGGAAACCTGGACTTAAATGAAAATTGTTATCCATGTTATCCAGTTATTCTGAAACTCAAAGGACTAAGAAAAGGAAAGAAAATGCTTCTGCTACAATAAATATTTGTAGCTAAAACTAGCATTTCTGAGCATACTGTTGGCTTAATTTGTTAAATGAAAGCTTTAAATTTGTATCAGTCTTACTTTAATACAGAATTTGTAGTTATGTGTAGAGATATATGTAGACTGATACCTTCTTAATTTAAAATAAACAGTCCAATTTTTGATAGTTAAAGAGGATTCTTATATTGCTTGGAATGAGTTTTTTAGAGCCAAAATCTTTATCTCCAGCAAGAGGTTATAAATACTGAGCTTTAACTTTAAAAGCTTCAGGGGGTAGCCGAGTTAGTCTGTACAGAAAAAAACAACAAATGGTCTGGTAGCACTTTATAGACTAACAAAACATGTAGACGGTATCATGAGCTTTCATGGGCACAGCCCATTTCTTCAGATGACCGGAGTTTTGAGTTTAGGATGTGCAGACCCAAAATAAATACGGGGAAAGGGGAAGAGGAAAAAAAGGAGGGGGTGGGAGACAGGGAGCTAGAAGGAATCAGTAAGTATCTGAAGTAAGTAACTACCCAATCTTCAGATACTTACTGATTCCCTCTAGCTCCCTGTCTCCCACCTCCTCCCCCCTTTCCCCCTATTTATTTTGGATCTCCACATCCTAAACTCAAAACTCCGGTCATCTGAAGAAGTGGGCTGTGCCCATGAAAGCTCATGATACCATCTACATGTTTTGTTAGTCTATAAAGTGCTACCAGCCCATTTGTTGCTTTAACTTTAAGTATGTTTCAATATTTGTTCTGCAAACATAGTATCTTGTGTCATGATCTAGTGACACCTCACTAGCTTAGCTTGAGCACGCTCAGTATGTATCTCCATGGAAGGCATGTGTTTCAGGATTTGGTATGAGTTATTGTCTGAGTAGCATTGTCCTTTTTGAATTTGTATTTACCTGTGCCCCGGATTATTTCTGGTGAGCCCAATATCACAGAAGAAGAGCTGGGTCAAGTAATAGATTTTTTTTAGTCCACTGGCAGTTTTGAAAAATGTAAACAAATGTAAACAGCATTTTGGAGTGAACTAATAATGTAATTATTTTGAATTTCTACCTACCCAAAAGTTGGAAAACAGTTCAAGTGGGGTTGAACTCAACACAAATTCACAATTAATTTGGAGTTACCAAAATAATCTGCCCAGATCTCACTCTGTTCTTGCAGTTGAGACCCACGAGTGATAATGTGCCTCTGTTTATTACAAACTCAGCAAGGGTATGTTGGCCAAATTCCTATTTGTACAAGGAACAAATAGGAACTGTAAGCCACCTTCTTCCATTTCATTTGGCAATGGTATTTTAGTCTTCACTTGCTGTCCCAAGTTATTATGTAGAGTTGGTATACACAGTTTAACACTAGTACTCTCCACCCCAAAGGTGATTGAACTTGAATGGTGCTCTAGATGAAGTACAGGCTGAACCTCTCTAGTTCAGCACTCTCTGGTCCAGCAACATCCAAGGTCCAGCATGATGTTAGTTAGCTGGATGTCCACTTAACATGGGTTTCGCCAAGTTTCCCATGGTCCCATAAAGTTTGTTTACAGCCACTAATCCTAGTTCTCACTGTTCTGTGTTATTATTTAGTTCTAATTTACCACTAAATGTCTTCTAAGGACCAAGTAAGCAGTGGAAATATTGGTAATGCTGCTAGACAATACTGACCTTCCATGGTTCAGTAAATTCTCTGATTTGGCTCCAGTCACGTCCCAAGGGTGCTGGACTAGAGATGTTCAACCTGTAGTTCCTGTCTGTAGTTTTTCACGAGTTTTGGGACATTTGGAAATAAAGATGATATACAAATTCCAGATCTTCTTCTTCTTCCTGGTGAGAAGTGAACTTTCTGAACTTTCAGCCTGCTGCTTAGCTAAGGGAAAACAATCCGTGCTTTTCCTCTAAATGAAACGTTTGGAAGTGCCTTTCAAGTGTTATTTATTACTCTCATCTCTGGTACTGTTCATCTTCAGTAGGTGTGTCTGAGAACAGGATCTGAATTTGTTCATATCATCTCAGTTTGTCTGATTTTCATTATAATGATTATAGGCACCATCTCTTTTTATGTGTCGTCTTTGATCACTAACCTTTAGATATGTCAGCGATGGCATAAACTCATTGTATGTCTCACATATTAACGTTTAACTTGTTACTGTGTGACTCATCCTGCTAAAGCCTTGCTTACCAAGTCTTCTCTCAGCAGTTCTTTGGCTTGACAGTTTCTTGGAAGGTGTTTGAACAGTGTTGCCTCATAATTTGGGGGAGAATAGTGCCAGTGTGAAAACAAAGCAAAAACATCCACAGTTTACAGCATGGAGTTCTGGGCACAGTGGAGGAGGAATGGGTGAGTTGGTGCTGAACATCTCTCTCACTCACTCATTCCTCTTTCAAAGCTCTGAATTGTTTAAAACTCCTCATGCGCCATGTCTCCACTAACCGGAATAGTTGCCTTGTTTACGACCAAGGAATTCATTTTGTTTGGACTTAAAAGGTACAGTTACTTATCTACTATATACCTGCACATATATATTAGCAAATCCTCATTAAGGCTCAACACCTAATATATAATTATATATAAGCCTTAATGAGGATTAGCTTGTATTTTGATACGTGTTACAAGTAGTTAACCATAAATAAATATTTTTAACATCATAATGAAGATGAATCAAAACTCCAGATTCAGATAATCCTCTGAACTTTAAAAGTGTTTAAAATCTAGGTCTGCAGTATGAATTGAGTATTGGAGATGGATCTAATTTAAAATGCAAAGATGTAAAACTGAGTTGCAGTAGTTGTTTCAGAGATGGTTGCTAACAAAACAGACTCGGAACAGATTGATCCTGCATTAAAATAAGATCCTTGTAAACTCTGGAGACATTGATGAAGTGTTTTGTTTAGGGTGTAGTGGAGTTTGCAGGTGCTTGGAGCAAACATCACAGGTTAAGTAGGCCTGTTAACGCTGGTTAATGCCCATTGGAAATGTATTTTGTCTAGAGCAAAAAATATACATTAATTGCTAAAACATTTATAATTCAGTGTAGGGCCATGTTTGTTAATCCTCAGTCATGATTTTAAAAATAATTAATTACTGAGTTTGTAATGTATAACTTTCCTGTTAAATCTAAATTATATTGGCATGTCAGTGAGCCAATATGAGACTAAACTTTCAGTATCTACTGGAGAGGAGCCAAATGCACTAACATGCCTGGGGCTGATACATGTAGTTCAACGGTGTAATATCCTGAAAGCATTCTCTTAATATTGACAAACTTAGAGTCCAGTTCTATGAGATGTTACATATTCTCAGCTCCCTTGGAATTTAATATGTGCTGCTGCTGGTCCACACCTGGCAGGACTGGGGACCCTTTTCTACACATGCATGTTATTGGTAAATGAATTATGAATTTGAATTATTTAGTTATTTTTTTCTGTGCTTGTCTCAACTGTTATGGATATTACCTGGTTGTGTACTCATGATAATTTTTAAAACTTCAAAATCAACTAGTTTAAGCCCCAGTTTTAAAGTGATCTGATCTGGTAGGAAATTACTTCTGGGTGCTTATTGGTTTTTGTTTTTTTAAGTTAATTATAAAAACAAACCAATGTTATTCTCGCTTCTCTGCAGTGAGCATGGAATGGGTTGCCTACGAAGGTGGTGGAATCTCCATCTTCGAGATTTTTAAGCCCTGGCTTGACAAAGCCCTGGCTCGGCTGATTTAGTTGGGGTTGGTCTTGCTATGTGTAGGGTGTTGGACTAGATCACTGTTTTCAAATTTGGATCATGGGACCGCCAGGGTAAGCTGCTGGCAGGCGTGCACTACTTTGTTTACTTAATGACGAACCACAGCCAATGGGAGCTGCGAGGCTCCATGACTATGACACATTAAGTAAACGAAATGGTGCAGGTCTGCCAGCAGCTTACCCTGCTGAGTCCATGACCTAAGTTTGAAAAACACTGAACTAGATGACCTCCTGAGGTCTTTTCCAATCTTCGTCGTCTTTGATTTTGTGAATGGTGTAACCGTTGTCAAAGCCCTGCCTTTTTCTTGACATTTTTGCGGGCTATAATGCAGACTGAGAGAAGTAAGTTTAAAGCAGCTTTTTGCTTTAGAACCACTGAAATGATCCAAACTAAAACATAAAAAGGGACCCAGTTGGGTAGAGAAATATGTGATTTTTGTAAATTTAATATTGCAAACTGTGGAGTTGTTTTCGTTATTGGTTGGAACTGTCCATCTTTAGGGAAGTAATACAGTTCCCAAGACTGACTCTTATTTGACAAGGCACATGCATTACCTTAAATACATACTTGCATCCGATTACAATTAATGAGACTATGTTCAAGAGTGTTGCTCAGTTGGGATAAGATAAAAGTTAAAACACGCTCAAGTGTTTTTCTGAATCAGGATCCATGTTAGGTGCTGAGTCCCTTGAACGTCTGTTGATTTTAGTGGGGTTCAGGGCACCGAGCATCTCTCAGAAGGTTTTCAGCACCTTGCAGAATTGATTGGGTCCAGAATGTACATCTGTCTAGAGGTGGGTTGGCAAGGAAATGGCACTGCGTGCAGTCTAGCCAAGCTTGAATTGAAATTGACCCATTTTGAATGGGTACATGTTTTAACCATTTCTTTCTTTCTTTCTTTCTTTTTTTAAAATTGTACCTTCCCAGTATCCCCTGCCCACGGAGCCCGTCCAGCGTCCTGGAGCTACTTTCCCCCTTGTACGTTTTCATTTATTCCTTTCTCTTTCTCTCTCACTTTCTTCCTTTTTGCATACATGCCAGTGACTAGCTGTGATGCTTTGAGGGATGTTCAAGGAAGCCAGAATTGTATTGAAACGTGTGCTTTTAAGATCTTTAAACATAAAATAAATGCAGCTAGGAAAGAAAGACAACGATCATTTCTACCTCTCTTCTGCCAAAGATGCTAAGATCACTGTATGGCAATACAACCAGGATCAAAAATGAAGAAAACAACTTCATAATCCCCATGCAAACAAAATGTAGCTGTCAGCTGGAAGAAAGATGGGCTCACACGTTGGGAGATGGAAGGGATCTAGCTATGACTTGGACAGTCCATTATATTAATGTATTCATAATATATATATATTAATGTATTGATTAATACATTATATATATTATATTTTCAGGAGAAATGTATAATTAAGCCAATTTTTCTTAAAAGTGGGTTGATAATTTTATTAGTAACAGGCGCACTGCACTCCCTGTCTCCAGCATGACATTGTGAGGTGACCTGGGAGCAGCATTCCTTTGGTGCCTTGTGCAGCAGGACCCTGATTTCAATTGGACCGCTAGAGTAGGGCTCTCAAACTCCTGGCCCCTGAGCAAGTCCTGGCCAGAACAATTGCACCATCCAGCCTGGGACTCCCAGCAGGCTAGGGGAGGTGTCCATTATTGGCCCCCAAACCCCACCTTTTCCCACCATTGCTCTACCCTCTTGCTCCATGGCCCCCCGGTCTCCAGCATGCGAATTTGGGGATGGCAGGAGGAGAGGCTTTGTGTCGCATGGTGGCAGCAGTTGCACCCCTTCCCTGCACTCCCCGTTGCTCCTGCTGCCATGGGGTGCACGACTGCTGCCACCGCCCAGTGCCAGATCCCCCCCATTGATCCCCATAGCTGCCTGCTCAGGGGACGGGGTGCCATGGAGGGAGAGGATGGGGTAGTGGTGGGAAGGGGCAGTGGTTGGGGGCCAGTAACGGACAGGATCCCCTTCGACCCGCCAGGAGTCCCAGGCCAGATTGCACAATTGCTCCAGGCAGAACATGGGCTGGGAGTTTGTTCTAGGCATTAATGTAACACACACAATTATCAGTCCCACTATCCCCTTACCAGTGATTTATCCCCTTTCCAGTGATTTAAATTCCTAAAGGCAGGACCCTGACATGTGTTGAGCCTCCTTTGTACATCTCCCCCACCCCCTATGAAACTTTTTATTCTTCAGTTTCACAATTAAAAAAATAAACTGTTAAACAAATCGGCTATTTTAAAAGTCCCCATCTCCTCCTGTCGTTGGCCTGATTGTGGTGCTCGGCACAGCACTGTGGGGAAAGGGATGTGGTACCCATGCCCAGTATCTTCCTGTGTGGAGCAACAGCGATGTGGGGACCATTGCAGAGACATCCCATTACTGAGAAGGAGGATGGGAGGAAACTCTTTCGTTCAGCACTGCTTTGCTGAATGCCACCAGTGAGGCAGTGAGGAATAACTCTTGGCAGAAGTATCCTGGCCACCTGTGGGGCCACAAAGAACAACAGTGCCTTTGATAGGACCATGCAATAGGCGAAGGCATTCCTTCTTTAAATACTGCCAGCAGTATCAGTAATCATAGCGAAGCCATTTTCTTTGTCATCCCAACTTTCAGTGAGAAAGCAAAGCGCCTGAGAATATTGATAGTGGGGCAAAGACACCAAGACTGAGGTAAAGTTGATTGACATGAAATACCATGTTATTGATATACAACATAAACAAATTTTTCAGTGAGGATAGTGGAGTACTAGAGATACCCAAGAGGTGTTTTGGTTTGGGGTGTTTTTGGATGTATGGAAAAAATAGAGGAAGAATCTTCTTCATTTTCTCATATGCCGAAAATCTTTGTGGGAAAGAAGTAAACCTTGTACCCTCCAGAAATGCCATTCTTTCCAGGGTTCAGCAGCAGTTAACCTCAGATATTTTTGTGTGTGGTTTTTTTTCCCCTTTGTAACATGGGGGGGGGGGGGGGGGGAAAGAGAGGCCACATCTCTGGTTACTTAATGCAGTCTGAAAGGTCAACACTCCTACTCTCTGCTTTAAAACGATTTCATTAGGGGAAGGATTCAAGTGCTCAGTCAGGTCTAATATTTCTGCTCAAAGGTATAAAGCTTATTAGTGGTTTTGCTTGTTTTTTCATGTGAAATTAATTTAGTTTGGCAGCCATGTCCCTTTCTCAATAACATGATTGAAGCAAATAGGTTAGAAACTTGGCTGCCATAGCACATGGAACGCCAGTACATACCATGTGAGACTTCATTGGCATGTTTAAGTATTTGTCTGTGCTGTACGCTGGTGGTTCTTGTTTGTAACATTCTCATATATGAAAGGGCCCCAGTTAAACGTCTCCTGCATCGGGTAATTTAGGAAGACTTAATGTATATTTTTATTTTAAACAGAAGTTGCCAGTTTTACAGGGTCAGCATCTCTCTCCTCTGTTTTTCTGCTCGTAGAGATTTCTTTAGCGTTAGCAGGAGATGCATGTTTATTTAGGAGGAAAGATGTATAGAGCATGCACGTAATTTTGAGTTTTGCTGAGCACCTTTGGCTCCCTTTGACTTCAGCAGGACTTATGGGGTTTGAGTGCGTCTGAAAATGAGACCCTATAACTAGAGCCCAAAATTCGGATCCACATCTGCAAAAATGATCCACAGATGAAGATACCCACAAATATAAAGCAGATATCCACGGAATTTGTGGGTTCTAGATTAAAAAAAAATAGTATTTGCATCAGTATCCCCCAGATTAGCTGTGGATATCTGCATCTGCAAATATAAAATGGATAGCCACAGATTTGTAGGGCTCTACCTATATCTTCAGGGTCCGACTACACCTGAGGCCAGGACTGTGCAAGCGGGGCTACCTGCTGCTATTTTCTCTGGGGACTTGGAAGAATCTTTATACACCATTGGTAAACACATGCTAGGAACCTGCTGTCAACAATCATATTTAAATGTGGTCGCTGCTAGCCCAGTTCTTATCAAAAGATAGATTTGTGGGTAATCTGCGTACATCTGGTTTTACCCTCATAAATGTGCATGGTTGCCAACAGACTCAGTACATCCAGTTAGAACTCAGACTTCTAAAGTGTTAATTCTGTTAATACGGTCTCTGCAAATGACATTGTTAGTCTCTTAGAGTTTCTTCTATTAGCTTTTTTTTTTAATTAAATGTTTGTTTTTTCTCTTGCCTTGTTCTCTCTACACCCCTCACCCTAAACTGCATGCAGATTTGGAGATGGATAGTGTAAAGCCAGGTTCTGCATGTTTTGCAGAGACTCTGAACCAATCCCAGCTGAGCTCAGGTAGAGCCATTATGGACAATTAGCCTTTCAATGTCCTAACCCGAAGTCTAATACTGTCTGTGATAGCAGTAGCTATGTACTAACAACGTAGTTACAGAAGCTAGATATAGCTGAAATAGATGATGTTGGTTTTTATTTCTTTTTGGAATCTGGACAAGCAAGACCTTGATGCTGAAAATCCTTTATGCAAGCAGTTTTTCCATTGCTAATCCCATTGAAGTCAGTGAAACAGCATGCGAAAGTAAGATTGTTCAATGCTTTGAACATTGGTGGTGTTCGTTTGCATCATAGGTTCTCTCTGAAATCTCTCTTCGCCTCTGAATCTAAATCATGGTTCCTTTAAAGATGTTTTTAAAAAATACATGGTGCCAAAACTGTCCTGTTCCTGCATTACAGAGGAGAGCTTGATTAGACAGGAGAGAGAAGAAATGTGGTTTAAACGCTATAGTTTTGCAGCAGCTTTAATGATATACACCATCTAAGCTAAAAAAAAGCTTAGAACAACCTTGTGGTATTGCCATTGTCATGACTACATTGCATGTAGTCTACATTCTCTCAGGAGAACAATAGGTAAAACAGAACCACTCCAAGGGAGCTGAGGAACTGTAGCATGCACAGATAGATCCAGCTTGCTTTAGCTAGCCATTTGGCCGTTATTGTGAATCACTTGCTAAACACACATTTAAATCTTGTGGTTTGATGTATTAATATCTGTAGTTACGTCTTCAGCATATTTTTATGCAAAACTGCAGCATAAGGGAGGTGAGTGGTAATGCGATATGTCACCTTTGTTGGCATCCTCAGCAAAGAGAGAGAACATATGTCCCCCAGCACTAAATTCATCTGAAATAGTTTTAAAAAGAGGCGGGGAAAGGGAGCTATTACAAGTTGAATTTTGCAAAAGTGCCTAAAGGCATTAGGAGCACTTGTGTTCCATTGAAAATCATGGGCTTTTATGCTCCTAAATTCCTTGGGTGTTTTAAAAAAATTCTTTGTAAACCAAGAGTCAGAAAATACAGTTATCAGCCTGCTGGCTTGATGCAGTGCAGTGACACTGGGTTAACTTCATGTCTTGTGCAATGAGGCATGGTCCCACTGAACTCAGGGCTGTGACTCGTATCCTGTCACCTTGTATGTCTTTGAAGCATTTTATGAATGGGAACTGAAGTGCACTCATGTCCTCACCAGGTATGTTCAACACAGTTCCTATTTAGTATGCTGACTGTGTTTCTATGGGTGTCATTAATGTTAATGGATATTGCCATTGATACTGATGCGCCTCTCATAAGTGAGTCACTAATGCTTCCAAGTACCTGTAGATCTTCCTTTTGCCTTTCTGGTCCACTATATTAGCATCCTGAATCTTTCTTTCCCACACTGAGGGCTAAGTAATGAACTTAATCTTTGGACAGTGCTTTGATGGAAAGTGCTTCAAAGGACCAAGTGTTACGTCATTGTCTCTCATAATCGCATATCTCAAAATTGCCAGCTCTTCAGTATTTACCTATGTATGCCACTGCCTTGATTCTTACCTACCTCTGCTCATGGTACTTTCATCTTTTCACGTCAAAGGTTAGGACATGGGATTTTTTAAATTGGGTTTGTGCCTCCTTTTGCTGCTTTACAATGAAATAAAGAAGGGTAGATGCTAGGGATGTAATAGTGTAGTTGATTAACTGATAAGCAAAAGCCTATAGGTTAATATTATAGACTACGCGCATTTCCACGTGCCCACGCGTTCCCCCTCCCCCATCCCAATACATTTTTTAGCAGTCTGGCCAGCAGCCTGGCTCAATCCTGGCTCATGCTGCGTCCAGGACCTACTTCCGCTGCAGTTCTGCATTTAAAGTGTATTAGGAGCCATGCGGGCAGGCAGCCTGGCTCAGTTCCAGCTCACGCCAGGTCTGAGCGCTCAGATCCATCCCTAGACAGGGGCTGCTGCCATCCCATGCTGTTGCCTCTTTATCAGGTGGCTGGTCTGCGAGGGGAGCTGACTTTTAAACTGGCTCCTCTTGCAGACCAGCTCCTGCCTGGACCCCGCGCTGCTGCCTCTGATACAGAGGCAGCACCATCGAATGGTAGAGGCCTCCTTGGGAGTGGAGCTGGAGTGCACTGGCTGCCTGCCCTGCTCCCAGGGACTATAGAATAGTCGAGTAATTGATAAGAATTCATGAGGTTAATCGACTATTCAGTTGACCAATTTTTAACATTCCTCCCATCCAGTTCTTTCTCAGTATTATTTTGGTGTTTTGTACCTGAGAAATATCAGCAGAGCTGAGGCTAGCGTAGTTTTACTATTTGGGAACTTTCAGGGTGTTTTTTTATGAAGTCCAGACATAATGCTTATCACAAGTAGTTCCAGTGACTTCCTATCATTAAAAGATTTCTTGGGGGACAGTAACAGTGTCTTTAAGTGACTCCCCAGGACTATAACAGAGATGTGGGATATGGTATTGGAAACAGTGACTGCTTCCACAAAAATAGCAGTAACATTTTCCTTTCAGACCTCATTTAACAGCACCCGTGTTTCTCTTTCTCTCTTTGTCTCTTGTTTTATTCCATTTTCCCCTTTTCTGCTGCTGGTCCTGTTCTATGCATGATTTACCTGTTCTGCATTTAACTTTAAACCCTAAAAACTATAGCAGATGGTGTAAACTTGGAAGGTGGTTTCCCAGAACTTCATTTTTTAATATTCTAGGAACACAACAACAAACTCTTGACATTAGGGGCTCTGATAAATATATACTCTAAGATCTGCAAACTAGTCTGTGTGCTGTAACAATGTATGAAAGGTATTATAAATTGGGTATGGGAAACATCTAAGAGCTGTTCCTTGGAAACAGCTTCAAAAGGACATCTCCACACTCCTCCCGAGTCCCCACAAGTCTCTGTCTAGAAACTCTCTGCCAGGAAGTTACTTGTTGTGCTTTATATGCAAGTCATAGAATCCCAGGGCTGGAGAAAACCTCAGGAATCATGGAGTCCAGCCCCCTGCCCAAAGCGGGACCAACCCCAACTAAATCATCCCAGCCAGGGCTTTGCCACACCAGGACTTAAAAATCTCTAGGGATGGAGATTCCACCACCTCCCTAAGTAACCCATCCCAGTGCTTCACCACCCTCCTAGGGAAATAGTTTTTCCTAATATCCAACCTGGACCTCCTCTACTGTAACTTGAGACCATTGCTCCTTGTTCTGCCATCCATCACCACTGAGATTAGCCTCTCTACATCCTCTTTAGAACCTCCCTTCAGGAAGTTGTAGGCTGCTGTGGCGGGGTCCAACTCAGTCCGCCCGTCTACGCCCCCTCCTTCAGTCTCTCCCCGCTTCTTCGGGGCCCTCCACGTTGGCCCCTGTTACAGTCCTTGCTGGCTTGTCACACTGATGTGCCCCGCCACGCCGCTCATGCCGTCAACACCCAGCACCTGGCCCATCCACTGGCCGCTGTGATGCCCCTTGGCTCCTTCGGGGGTGTCCCTCCGTCTCTGGTGCCATCACCCCGGTCTGCCATGTCTGGCGCTCCCCGCTCTCTGGGCTCCGGTTCACCGCCTGTGGAGGTTGAGAGCACAGCCAGCTCCCCCCCCCCCCCCCCCCCCCCCCCCCCCCCCCCCCCCCAGCCGCCTCCCTTTTGGGTGTCCTGGCCAGTGTCCCGCCCTCGCATGCCACGCGCGCTGGCCACCCTCTCCTGGGTCCCAGGTTCCACCACCCCGGACCCTCCTGCGCCTGCACCATTGGCGCGCCGCTTGCTCTCGGCCGGGACTGCTGCGGCCAGCTGGCGCCAGTGCAGGGATCGGTTTCCCCGTCACAGCTGCTATCAAATCCCCCTTCCCCCGCTTTTCTCTTCTGCAGACTAAATAAACCCAAATCCCTCAGCCACTCCTCATAGGTCATATGATCCAGCCCCCTAATCATTTTGGTTGCCCTCTGCTGGACCCTCTCCAATGTGTCTACATCCTTTCTATATTCTAATTCAAAGAGCTTCCCAGAAGATTTCCAGGAGCAGTAAATTCCCTCAATACATGTCGTCACTCAATATATCAACCACGTTGAGATGGAAATCTCAAACTCCTTGAAGACATGGAGTGAGTGAAAAATGCTATTTGAAAGGACAAGTGTCTCAGAGTTCGAGACGCAACAAATGAAGGAAAAGCTGTCCTTCATAGAATCATAGAATACTAGAACTGGAAAGAACCTCAAGAGGTCATCAAGTCTGGTCCTGCTGTGAGTGCAGGGGACTAAGGACCATCTACATTATCCCTGATAGATGTCTGTCTAACCTGCTCTTAAGTATCTCCGATGATGCAGATTCCACAACCTCCCTAGGCAATTTATTCCAGTGTTTAACTACCCTAACAGTTAGGAAGTTCTTCCTAATGTTCTTCCAACCTAACCTCCTTTGCTACAATTTAAGCCCATTGCTCTTTGTCCTATCATCAGACGTTAAGGAAAATAATTTTCTCCATCCTCTTTGTGACACCTCTTTGTGACACACATTAATCTAATCCTGCCTTGACCTTTTTTGTGTGTGGCCTTTTAACCAGGAAAGAAACTCTTCAGACAGATTTAGTGTATTTAGCTCGGTGGGCATCCAGGTGAACATAAATACAGTACATATGCATGTGGACAGAGAGAGACTGGTGTCTTATAGCCTATTGCCATTTATGTGGCTTTATTTTGGCACCTAATGTCAAGAAATAGGGTCCCACTGGGACTTGTAGAGTAAGGTAACATGAGCTAGGAGGTAGAACTGGGTCATAAACAATGTTTTTTGCAAGCATCAAGGTACTAATCATAGAATGTTCCTCCTTTTCACAGTCTGCTTTCTTTTTCACTCTGTTTGCTCTCTGCTTCAGTTTTCAAGATGGTTTGAAATTAGACAAATGGCAGATTGCCCTTCCCTACGTCCCGTATTCTTTCCATATAGCATTGTGCACTTGTAAATTACTATGGGAGGAAGCTGTGGAGCAGAAATACTTTCAGGCAGATTTAACCACAAATGCATGGCACATACCTCCAATCTGTTTGTGCTTTTGCCTCTGGATTTATCAGGGGTTGTGCTGGTGCATACCATGAATCTCCGATTACACCCTGGCCCCATGAAAATTCACAGAGGCATGGGAATATCTGCTTAGCCTGTTTGTCAGCAGGAGGTGGCACTTGGGCTGTAAACGTACATGCCTGCGGCTCTTGTGCTTTATTGGTTTAACATTAAAGTTGCTACATCACCAGGGAAAGTGAAAAGAGACTTAAAGAGCAGGGTCAAAATAGGAACATCATGTCAGCTAAACCATGTGGCAGTCTTTATAGCAGCTAATTTTCCCTTGATTTATATGTGCCATTGCATAGGTTTGGAGAGAATCTTTAAACTAGCACAGAAGTCATAGTTCAGTACACTTTAAAAGGTCTCCCACTACAGTCAATGACAGATCTAATTGTTTTTTTAAGACCCACACACACTGCTGTGGCAGGGTATTTCTCTCTTTAGCAATGAGTTTAAACTTGATTCAAGGTACAGTTTGGAGGTTACTCTCGCTTTCAGGTCCTGCTTCGTTAGCTTGTGAATCATTTTGAGCCTGTAATTAATTCAGAAGGCTCTGCTGATCTGAAGTTTCATTCACAGGGTTTTATTTAAGGACTGAGTCAACCTCGCGGTCATTTTTTTCCAAGATTTAATCCTATAACTACAGCATGAACCTTTCCATTTAATTCTTTGTATCAGTCTCTCAGGAACTTGCTTTGTTCAGAAAAAGGCAGATAAAAGTCTTGAGCCTATATATCTTTCCAAACTGCTTTTGCGTTGGTCAGTGAAACATACTCACTGATTCATTTCTTGGCAACTTGGGCACACAAGGCGAACTATTCCATTCCGTGGCTCTAATCACAAAAGGAGAACATAAGAGTGGTGTGCTCCCATCAATCCTACCACACTCAAGACATTTGTATGGCAAGCCTGCATTGTGAGTGTGGGAGTCCTGATCTTGTTTACAAGCCTGCCTCTTCCTTAGGCCAGGTCTACACTAAAAGAAAATGTCGAATCAAGATACATAACACAAGCTTCGTTAATTACGTAGTGGGAGTCAACGTACGTTGTTTCGAGTTTCCCTACCATCCCCACAGCGGGAGGCCAATGGGAACAAATGCGCCTATCTGCTTTTCTTACTTCCCGCAAAAGCAGGAGTACCAGGTGCTGGTGAGGATGCCCTCTAAATGACAGTTCATTAGAGGTGGCTCAACAATTCTGTTTCCTTGGGTCTACTGTCACCACAAATCTCTCCATGGGCAAAGAACTGAACATCAGAATTGGGAAGGCAGCCATAACATTTGTCAGACTTATGTAACGAGCATGGAACAATCCCAAACTGACATTGAAAACAAAGATATTGATATACCAAGCATGCATATTAAGTGTCTTGCTTTATGGATCTGAGACCTGGACTACATACTCATGCCAAGAGAAAAAATTGAGCAGTTTCCACTTTCTCTGACTTTGCAGAATCATGAATATTAAATGGCAAGACAAAGTTTCAAATGTAGATGTCCTATCAAGAGCTGGCACACCCAGTCTCGTAGCGATACTTAACAGAAGACTCTAGTGGCTCGGCCATGTGAGGAGAATGAGTGATAAACGCCTTCCTAAAGAAATCCTCTTTCGTGAACTAACAAGTGGCGCAAGGGAAGAGGAAGGACAAAGTTAAGATTCAAGGATATATGTAAAAACACTATGAAAAGGTTTAACATCAATCCAAGCTCTTGGGAATCTACGTCATCAGATCGCAACACCTGGTGACAATTATTACAACAGGACATGTCATTTTTTGATAGGACCTGTGCAAGACATGCAAAAGAACTCTGCCTCAGAAGGAAAAATTCTCAGACTCATGAAAACGGAAGTAGACTGGCATGTAGCTATTATAATTGACTGTGCAAATCCAATATTGGATACATAAGCCATGAAAGAAGTTGCAGTTCCAGGCACAACTCATAGATTGCCACTGCCGCTGTTTACCACCATCTCTCAAGACGAATGGGCCATATATATATATATATATATATATATATAATTAGACTTGCCAAATCAAACTCCGGAAGATCGATCGTGGGAGCCCCAATCTTCCGTTCAGTAGAGTGATGTTTTGCTTCTCTGCCTCCCTGCCAGCTTTCAATTGTAATGTTTATGACTCCCAAATTCGCTTGTAAACAGGGTTTTTCAATGGACATGATTACAGGGCAGGTGACACTGAAAAATCAGGTGCCTTGCATAGCTGAATTTGCCAGTTTGGAAGTTAGAGAAAGTTACAAGGTAAATGGACAGTGTGAGGGCATTTTTAGCAGCATGAGTACTATTAACATCAGCTTCGTTGTATGAAAATGAACCACATACAGATTAATCAAGGCATCTCTGCAGATAACGCAGAAGTAGCATCAGGAAAACAAAGGTCCAAGTTCAGGCTTAACTGCACAATGCATGGACCTGATCAGAAATCCATTAAAGGCAGTTGTGAGATCAGCAAGCTTTGGGTTAGGTCTTATATTCTTTAATGTGCTATTTTGTATGGCTGCATTTGCATTACAACATCCAGGTTCATTGTACTAGGGCAGGGCAGTCAACAGAATTGCCAGGCCCCTGGGCAACATGGGAGTGTCGTTCTGTGCCCCAAAAGGGTGGGGAGTCAAGCAGAAAGGGCAAGCTGTCTGGAGAGTGCCACCCAGGGCTCTGGCAGTGATTTAAAGGGACTAGGGCCCCAGCTGCTGACGCTGCCACTTTTAAATCACTGGGCCCTAGAGCAACTGCCCTCTTTGCTCTCCCCATCTAGGGTTGCCAGATGGTTTCAACAAAAATACCGGACACTCTCGACATGACATCACAATCTACATTACATCTTATTTAGAAAATACCGGACATCTATATTTTCTTATTTACATTTTCTCAATTTGTTTCCCAAACAGAAAGCTCAAATATTGGACTGTTCGGTTCAAAATCGGACACCTGGCAGCCCTATCCCCGTCAGCCAGTCTGTGCTGGGGACTTTATGGGGGTACATTTACACAGCACCTGGCAGGACACTTTCCGATGTATGTAGACAGTCAGTGTAAACTCTGTTCAGAGAACATGCTAATAATAGCAGAGTGGCCACAGCAACAGAGGTGAAGGCTTGAGTTACTCCAAGTTGCTGCCGTGTGTCACAGTCACGCTACTATTTTTAAAACATCAGCTTGAGCGGAGCTAGTGCATATCTGCCTGTGCTGGGAAGCACTGTCCCAGTTGCTACGTAGGCATAAGTTAGGAGAGACAGGCCCTGTCCTGAATAGTTGGTAGCCTAAATAGACAAGACGGGCAAAAGTTAGAGCAAGTGAAAGAGGCAAAACGACATGCCTATGGCCATGCATCATACTGGTCATGACGACTTTACTCAGGGCAGGAATTCAGCTGTGAAATCCTGGCACCCTTGAAGTCAGGGTCGCTGAAGTCAGAATTCCAGTCTAGGTCTCCATGCCATTAGATTACACTGCCTTCCCAATACTTCATTCACATCTGAAGTAAGAAGATACTGAGCAGCGATGGGCAACCAACCTTAGGGTATGTCTAGACTACATGCCTCTGCCAACAAGGCATGTAAATTAGACTACCCGACATAGTCAATGAAGCAGGGATTTAAATATC
>JANRFK010000961.1:7897341-7916747 GCA_030068395.1 Apalone spinifera
GGGCATCTGTGATCCTGTGCTCAGCCTGGGAAGCTTGCTCCAGCACAGCTGGAGTTAGATGCAGCTTCCCTGGGCTGAGGGCAGGGCAGCCAGGCTGGAGGGAAGAGAAGTGGCTGCCCGGCCAGCTGGCCATGGTGCTCAGCCAGGGTGCACCAAGCTCCATGTGGGCAGGCGCAGAGGAGAAGCCGCCGATCAGCTGGAGCGCGGGGCAGCCTCTTTCAGCTGAAAACCACAGCTGGCTGGAGTGTTTCAGCCCTCCCGACCTCCCAGCTCCCACCATTCCTCGCAGCTACTCACCTGTGTTGTTGCTCGGTGAGTAGCTGCTCCTCAAATGAGGAAATCTAATGTAAATGTACTGCACAGGCGCGCAGTTCAGAGAGGGCTCAAGAGCTACTCTTAGAGCCCCTGAGAGCTACCGGTAGATCGCCATCTACTGGTTGGTGACCATGGCTATAGGGACTTGCATATTTAAAAATGCTATTCCAGTGTGTGCTGCATTCCACGGGCAGCAAATGTACTATCTCTAAAAATAAAATCCTCCTTGAAAATAGCGTGTTCATAACAGGCAATAGTTTGTCTCTTTTTATTTATTCACAGTACCTCATTGAGGCTGTCGTATAGTCCAGTGGTGCCCAACCTCATTATATAGGATGGCTACATAAACCCAAGCACAGCCATGTGAGGGCCGAACAGATCTTGCTCTGTGTTTATTTGGGTAGGTTGTGATGTACAGTAAAACAAAGAAAGAGATCAGTGCATGGAACGTATATCAGGGTTATAGAACGTGGGAGGCAAACCACTGCTAAGGACTCAGCTGTTGGTATATTGTGTTGAAGGGTTATATGAAGTGCCTGGGCTATATGAAGTGCTCTCCTAGGCTGTTGGGCACCTCTGCTCTAGTCCATTTTGAGGACTAAATGGTCTGCAGGAGGTTGTGATTTCTGACATCAGTGCCCTCGCTTAAGTCAGGGCTTCATTGTTACAGGCAGGACACAAGCATAAGAACGGCCCCCAGTGAAATTAAAGCTGTGTATTGATAAGATTTTCTGCATTCCTTTCTGTGTGAGACAGCTATACATTGTAATGTATTCCTAGGATTTAGAATCCAAATTTAACTTGTTGCCAATCATAAGTATATTGGGCCTGATTGTGATATGCGCTAAGGCCCTTTTATAGCACTTTGTCAGTGTAAAAGGGATGGAAAGTGAGATTAGCTGTATTTTGCATCAGCTTTAAGACCATTTCATGATGCCAGTATGGTGTAAGGTGCCTTTTGTGTCTACACTGCAGCTGGGGATCAGCCTTCCAGCCTAGGTAGCCAGTCTCCTGCTAGCAAGGTTTGCATGGGTGCACTGGAAATAGCAGTGTACACAGCAGCACTGTCAGAGGCTCAGTCTAGCCCCGCAAGCTCAATCCTTCCCTGTTGAGTCAGGGAGAGGTTCAGTCACTCTTAGGTCAGGTATGTCTGACTGGAGTAAAGCAATTTTGGCTTATTTACAATTACCTTGAAATGTGCTAGAGAATGGAAAGAACAAGAGGCCTCTGACTGCAAAAAAAAAAAGGACCTCTCCAGTTGCAAGACTGCTTCACCATGGGCCTGAGGGCAGGGAACTAGCCACTCTCAGTAGGGATGTAAAATCCTGATTAATCAGTTAACTGGTTAAACATTAGTTTAACCTAACTGGTTAAGTGACTAAGTGGGATCGGGGGGAGAGGCGGAGACTGCTCCAACCCAGCAGGAATAGCCCACAGGGCTTCTGTTTCCACAGGGCTGGAGCAGTGGGGGGCTGCTCCCTAGGAACTGGTTAACCATTCACATCCCTAGCTCTCAGGCTGGTAAAAATGGGGGCAAGATACCTGACGGAGAGGGCAGGAGACCGATATTAATTCTGCTTGGTGAGGGAAGCCCAGCCGCCAATTGCACTGTTCCATGGAGTCCCTGAGAAGTGTGTCATAACAACTGTACGATGTCTGTTGAAAGCACAAGTGCTGGGTTCTGACTTCAGACTCCTCCCCATTCCAGGTGGGTCGCACGTAGACCATCCAGCTGGAATAGTGAGGGTCCCTCCACAGTCATTCTTCCAATCCAGGATTGCGCTCCCACCAAAGCCTGTCGCCAAAGGCCTCTTTAATCAGCTTTGCTATTGATCTAACTAAGTGTTCTCCTCCTGTCCTCCACCTCCAAGGACTGTGTAAAGCAAGAGCACCTTGATTGGAGTCTCTCCAGATTTCTGCTCATTTTATTGGAATCTGAATCAGACCCTGGTCCTCATTAAACTGACTCATGAAAGCTCTGGACTGGGAATTGAATGTGGGTCTCGCACCTGGAAGTCCTGAGCAATGTTCCCTCTAATTTTTTCCATCCATATCTGGAATACATTTTGTTATGTGCACCAAGGCACGAGCAGAAACACATGCTGTGTGTGCTCTGCTAATCTATTGGATGGCATTTGAATCTCTCCTGGGCAGCCGCCCAAGTGCTCAGCTTACAGAGAACCACTGGTCCTAAGCTGTGCTTCTGAGCCAGTCCAAGATGTCTGTGTCTATGCTGGTATGGTTTTGGAGGGTTGGGTGGTTTTCAGGGGCAGGGGGAGAGGGAGAAATCTGCTCTTGCATTACCATTTGTACTATCCCACCAATTGTGGACAGGGCTCAGCCATTTATACTTCCATCTCGTGTAGATCTGCTCTTGAAGTATTCAAATCCATACAAAATATGCTGTAGTAAGATACATGGTGTTTGACTTGGCATAGGGTAAGTAGATTAAATGTTGAGGCCTAAGTAGTACAGGACATCAGATTACATCAGTGTTTTTATTGCAGCTCACTTCTCTCTGCCCCACTCCCCCCTCCCCCCCCCGTCATGGACTCCTAGAACACCAGAACTGGCAGGGACCTCCAGAGGACATCGAGTCCAGTCCCCTGCCCTTACGGCAGGACCATCTAGATCTTCTCTGGTGGAGATTCCATAACCTCCCAAGGCAATTTATTCCAGTGCCTAACCACACTGACAGGCAGTTTTTCCTGATGTCCAACCTAAACCTCCCTTGGTGCAATTTAAAGCCCATTGCTTCTTGTCCTAAAAAAGCTGGCTGCCTGGACAGGAGCTTAATCCCTGGACGCTCAGTTTAAGAGCCTGGTGGTCTGCCAGTTGACCTAGGCAGGCTCCTCTTTGTCTCTGGAGTCGTTTATATACTGCCTCCTGTCACACACAGTACATTTGCTGGTTAAAATCCCCCATCAACATGCCACTCTCACTAAATATGATCTGCATTTGTGATGGATGCTTACAATTAAACATGCACAGCACATTGTAGCAAACAGTCGGCAATGACTGTGTATAAGCTTAACAGAAATCTATCAAAATGCACAGTGTTATCTGAGGATGTGTCTGAAGGAATGGGGCAGTTTTGCTAGTAACTTGTTGCTGTGGGTAAAATGTGCATATAATGTTTTCCCCCAAAGCTTTTCATGCCCCCCCTACACTACATTCCCTGCCCCTCCCTCAAAGTTTGAAAGCCTCTGAACTAGGTAATCAAATGATCCCCTATGGCATAGAGGACACAGTGTTTAAAACAGTAGCACCTGGTTGACGTTTGTTCTCCCACCATTGGAGGTGTATTGGTGGGAGATTTGCCAAACTATAAAGGTGACAAGGCTCATTGGAGCACATTTGCGGTGGTCCCAGTATATCTCTTCATAATATCTCCCCAAATAGTTTATCTGTGTATTGATTACTCACTGTGCCTCTTCAGTGCAAATAACTTGGCCATTAAACCAGGACTTAAGCGCACATTTATCTGATGGGTTTATGTATTGATCTAGTACATGCCAGGGCACATTATGTCAAACACTGATGCTGTTCCAAGGTGAACACTGGGGATAGACCAATACTGTCTCCCCGATGTATGGATCAGGAGGTATTCAGCTGTGCTAATCGTACAGTTTTCAGAGGCTCAGAACACTTTCAGATGGACCATTAGTCTCTAAAAGGACTGAATTAAATTCTACTACAATGGGAAGAGATTTAATAAAGTGCAGCAGGATTGGAAGAGGCAGAAATTAGATTTACGCGGACATCACTTGCTCTGCTGTCTCCTTTTCCTGGTCCTTTTGTCTCCGTCTCTTCCTTTGTCTTTTGCCTTCTTCCAAACCATCTCCAGCAGCTGTTGCCACCACTTCATGTGCTAAATGCCCTCCAATACCCTCTCTTTAAATCCCACTCTTCTAGCAAAACTTTCCTATGCTGGTTTCCTGACGCCTTCTTACCTTTGAACTGCTGCCTCATATATTTTATTTGCCTGACTTGGACTGCAAGTTTTTCAAGGTAGGGACCCTGTCTCAGCCAGACGAAGCCCCATTGTGCAGCTATATATGACAAACAAGACCCAGTTTGTCAGCACCTATTTACATTTACAGATATATACATATAAAAATAGGGTAGGATTTAATGACACAACTTTTCATTTCTTTGGGATGGGGCACATTTGAAGCTCTGCCCTCCCCCTCTTCTTCTCTTACCTTGGACCTTAGCTTAGAGTAGACCTCCTAGCGAAGAAGATTGGCTATGCTGTGGCATGACAGAAAGACAGTTTGCTCTTCTAAGTGCAAACTGCCCTTCTATGAATCTAGTTTGTGACTCATTAACCTTGAGGATGTTCTTCCCATCCTGTGACAAGTCCTCAACCAGTTCTGCAGCATCTCTTCATACAAAGTAACATCTAAACCAGCATTCTTGTCAATGACACTTCTTGGTTAAGTTCATAATATGGGCCTGATTTCCTGAGCTGCTGCAGAAGCCAGTGGGAATGAAACATGCATGCATACTTAAACTGTGCGTGCGTGCGTGCGCGCGCGCGCAGGGAGAGAACATTAGCTTGTTAATGGCCATGAAGAGGATTTTCTGTGCTCTTGCTGGAGCTTCATCCCCCGAAGAATTCCCAGACACAAGATCCCAGACAAAAGCTGATGCGATAGGTATAAAGAGCCAAAAAGAACTGTAGTTTTCTAAGGTAATTGCATATAGACTTTGCATCAGAAGAAGTCTGAAAGCAAGGGCAGGAGCACAATTGTCTACCTCCACTTTATTATTTTAATCATTAGCATTTTATTATTATTAAAAACAATCATACCATTTATCATTTGTAATGAATACTGATCTCGCCCTGGCTATGTACAGGGCCCCTTGCCAACTTCCAAAATGTTTATTCCCTACTGAGTTTTTTTCACCATCACTAATTAATTGTGTTGATCATATTTATTTTATTTAATGACACTGAAATTACATATCTTTAAGTTATGTAGCAACTTCTTAATCACAGAGCTGTGCCTTCATGGTATTGGCCCAGCACTAGAGAAATGTTGCAGCAGTGTAAAGTACACAGTATATTTTCATTGAGCAATAAAAGTGCAGTAAAAGTGAGAATTTTATAATTGGGGTGGAGAATTATTTTTGTAGGCTCCTATATTAGAGGCATATAGGGAGCCAATCCTTCAAATTCTTAGGCCCAAGCACAGTGCTCAGTAACATGATTAGTGCCATTGTATTGATGTGTATTGCATTACCTTCCACTTGAAGTCCATGGTACTAATCAGAATAGTTAGCACTGTGCCCAATGGAAAGTGTAAATGATTCTATAAAAGTGATTTTAAAGAAGTCTTAAGGGAAAGACATCTCTACATATTAGAGATGTGACTGGTTAACCACTAAGCAGGGGGGCCACTCCAGCCTGCCCACCTTTAGTCAGTTAACTGATTAAATATAATTTTAACCAGTTAACTAATTAAACTGGATGTTACGTCCCTACTCCATTTTAAGGATGGAGAAACTGATGCATAAAGCAGGGTTCAGTAATTTCTCCAGTGTCTCACGGAGCATAACTGAACACCACTCAATTTAGTGGGAGTCTTTGGAGTCAGTTGAAATAAATGGGACAACTCAGTGCATCAGGTTAAGCACAGGCATAAGTGTTTGCAGGAACACAGCGAGTGAGTCCAGGAATGGAAGAACTAGGAATAGAACTCACAGCTCCTGATTTCTCATCCTGTTCTTTAGCCCCAAGAACATGGTGCTGCTTCTCCTCCTTCCACAATAAAGTGTAGTTTTAGAGTAGAATCAATCTTATTGTGGGGGCCTCATCGAATATCCCTTGAGCCTGACTGACTGTGGACTATCTGCTTTCAGAGAATGGATTTTCTCCCCGGTATGTGATATTTAGTTGGGCCTGTATGTGCCTTTTTAAAGATGTCTTCCACACACCATTCCTTCTTTGAGTTTTTGCCACTGAATGTTATCGTTTTATATAGTTTAAACCATGCTGCTACGCATGTTCTAGTTTTTGACCTTAGCACAGCATTCTCCTCGTAGCAGGGACAGCTGTGTTCCATAGCATATAAATGGGAGAAACTAGTATGCTGCCAAGTGGTGAAAATGTGGTTCAGCATGAATCTTGGAGTTACTGTGGAAAATTCTTGGAGTTACCACGCATAATTCTTTCAGAATATCTACTGAGTGTGAAGTGGCAGTCAAAAAACTAAACTATTAGGAATAGATCTGACAGAAAATCTAATAAGGCCACTATGTAAATCCATGGTATACCCACACCTTGAATACTCCGTGCAGTTTTACTTGCCCCGTCTCAGAAAAGATATGTTAGACTTGGAAAAAGTACAAAGGGGGCACAAAAATGATTAGGGGAATGGAACAGCTGCCACACGAGGAGAGATTTAAAAAGACTGGGACTGTCCAGTATAGAAAAGAGATGATTAAGGGAGAATATGTAAAATCAGTAATGTTGTAGAAAAAAATGTATAGAGAAGTGTCATTTACTCCTTCGTATAACTCAGGATCCAGGGCTCACCCAATGAAATTAATAGGCAGCAGCTTTAAAACAAACATGAGGAAGAACTTCTTTACACAATGCACAGTCAGCCTGTGGAACTCATTGCTGGAGGATGTTGTGAATGCCAAGAGCATAACTTGGTACAAAAATAATTAGATAAGTTCATGCAGAATAGTTCCATAAATGGCTAATAACCAGGATGGGCAGGGACACAATCTCATGATGTGGGTGTCCCCGGGCTTCTGACTGCCAGAAGTTGGAACTGGATGATGGGATGGAGGATGACTCAGTAATTGCTCTGTTCCGTTCCCTCCCTCTGAAGCATCTAGGACATGCCAGTCTCAGAATTCAGGATATTGGACTAAATGGACTATTTGTGTGGCCCATCATGGGCATTATTATGTTTGTATCAATGTCAAATTCACAAATAGTTTTATGTCACCTGAAACTGCATTTTTATAGTATAAACTATTTGTCCTAAAATTTTTACCCAAATCCATTCATAACTGACATAGCTATGCCAGTAGGGTTATCAGACGGTTTAAAAAAAATACCGGACACACTTGATCTCAGATCGGGCGGGTGCGGTGGGGGGGACGGATGGGGGGAGCAGGGCTGGCCGTGTGAGATCGGGGGCAGAACTGGCCAGCGGGGAGCGAGGCTGGCTGGGGGGGGAACCAGCCGCCGGGGAGTGGGACTGGTGGGGGGGGGGTGGAATGAGAGGAGAGAGAACTGGCAGGCAGGGAGCGGGGCTGGCTGGGGGAGGGGGAACTGGCCGGCGGGGAGCAGGGCTTTCCCGGGCGCACGCAGATCCCAGGGTGCTGCCCATCCCGCACACGGTCCTGGTGGGGTGCATGGGCGAGTCCAGCCCCGGGGATTCCATCCTGTGCCCGGCCCCACCCTGCTCCTCCTCTACTGTGTAGTTGAGTGCTTCTTGGCTGGTAGACATGTTCACGCAGCGTGAGCATGTCTATCAGCCAGGCAGTACGCAACTATGCACTGATACTCATGATAATAATAAAAATTTAATTAGAAAATACCCATTTATATGTCCGATATTTTCTCAGTTTGTTTCCCGGACAGAAAGCTGAAATACCAGACTGTCTGGTTCAAAACCGGACACCTGGCAACCCTATATGCCTTTTAAACAGTGGCCAGCTCCTAAGTTTCTTCTTCTCTTAGGCTTCTCATTTCAAGCAATGGATTCATCTCTTCTGGAAAGGAGGAGCCAAATCTGCACCCTCCCCCACATGGTCCTCCAAGTGAGCGGGAGGCTGGGATGGTGTGTTGCCCCAGCTTCACTCCCCCCGTGCTCTGGCCAGCCAGGGAAAGGCAGGAGTGGCTCATTGCCCCAGCCTCCATCCCTCATGCTCCGGCTGGCTGGGGGAGGGTGGGACTGATTTCCCTCTGCCTTCCCTCTTACCCCTCCCCCCCCAGAATGAGGCCAGGCGTGAGGCTGGGCTATGGGGGCAGGGCAACCACCAGTGCCTCCCACGGCTTGCATCCCCCTTCCTCCCCTGAAATTCCTGTGCACAGGTCTGTAGTTGTACCTTTTGTTTTAAGCTAATGTAAACCCCACACCTAGTGTAGTTCACTGTCTTGTGAAGTGGCACCTAGACCACAGCAGCAGATAAGAACAAGAGACCTCTACTGCATGGGCTAGGAGCCCGCTGGCTTTTAGCTCAAAGGGTAGAGGCTCCTAGACTAGGCTCCAGATGTCCCAGGTTCAAATCCACCTGGCAATGGTTACACAAATTCTGGCCCTCACTCAGCAAAGCAGTTAAGAATGTGCTTTAGAGCACAATGAATACATTTTGTGAGATTCCTGGGACCAGCCTCAGATAGAGATGTTAAGCCTAGATTTATCAGTTAATCCTGTTAACTATATGCACTCCCCCTCCCCTTACTGCTTCTGATACAGAGGCAGCAAGGAGGGAGAGAGAGAAGAAGGGGAGAGCCAGTGTCTGTGGGGAGCTGGCTTTTAGGGTGATAGAAACATAAAATCCTAGGGTTGGAAGAGACCTCAGGAAGTATTTGAGTCCCAACCCCCTGCCCAAGGCAGGACCAACCCCAACTAAATCATCCCAGCCAGGGCTTTGTCAAGCCGAGACTTAAAAACCTCTAGGGATGGAGATTCCATCACCTTCCTAGGGAACCCATCCCAGTGCTTCACCACCCTCCTAGTGAAATAGTTTTTCCTGATATCCAACCTGCATCTCCCCCATTAACTTGAGACCATTGCTCCTTGTTCTGTCATCTGCCACCACTGAGAGCAGATTGGCTCCATCCTCTTTGGAACTTCCCTTCTCCCCATGCTGCTATCAAATCCTCCCTCACTCTTCTCTTCTGTAGACTAAATAAGCTCAAATCCCTCAGCCTCTCCTCAAAAGTCATGTGTTCCAGCCCCCTAATAATTTTTGATGCCCTGTGCTGGACACACTCCAGTTTGTCCACATCCTTTTTGTAGAGGGGGAACGAAAACTGCATGCAGTACTCCAGATGTTGCCTCATCAGTGTCAAATAAAGGGGAATGATCATTTCCCTCGATCTGCTGTAAATGCTCCTACTAATGCGTGATACCATCTGCATGTTTTGTTAGTCTACCAGACCGTTTGTTGTTTTTTAAGTTTATCCTGTACAGACTAACTCCGCTACCCCGTGAAGCTCCCAATATGTCGTTAGCCTTCTTGGCAACAAGGGCACACTGTTGAATCATGTTCAACTTTTTATCCCCTAATCACCAAGTCCTTATCTGCAGAACTGCTGCTTAGCCAATCGGTCCCCAGCCTGTCAGTGCACAGCATTCTTCTAGTCAAGACCCACTAAATTGACCACCAATCACTCTCTCGTTGAGTCCGGTACTCTCCAGGAACTAGAAGCTTAAGGGAAGTAGAAAGGAGAGTTTCTCCATCAAGCCAGTAGCTGGAGTTGCATAAATTAGATCAACTTTGCCCTGTAATGTATACCTGTTCTTTGTTTGTCTGTTGTGAAACCCTGATGGCTCATGCTTATTCTGTACACCTACTTTTTGCCTATCTCTGTCAAATCATGCAACAGAGGCGGGGGAGAGGGTCATAATGTTTGTCCAGAGGGACTCTGATTTCTCTTATGTACATGGATGATTCACTGTAAAAAGTATCACATTGTTTTAATCCAAGAAACATTCTTGTCTACAGTATGTCATGATTCAAATGAGATCAGCAGAGGAAATTGTGTTTAACTGAAGGACAGAAAAGAACCATGTAAACATTGCAACAGGCTGTTGATATTGAATTTGATACCTAAGGCAGTTCCTTGGATTGTCAAACAGGTGTAACATGGGAACATATTTATGCCTATTTAATGGGGCAGAAAACAAGACAAATAATTTAGTCTATACTGTCTGAGTGGCTTAAAAGCACCTGATATATATTTTGATTAACAAATCCAATCGCTTTTTTTTGTGGTTTGAGTCTGTAAACACTTCAATATCAAAAATGACATATTTCCTTAAACCATGTGACTTAGCTTCTATGATGAAGTAACTGGCTCAGTGGATATGGGAAAGTCGGTGGATGTGATATTCCAAAATTTTTGATACTGTCTGCCCCAAATTCTTGCCAGCAAGTTAAGGAAGTATGGATTGGATAAATGCACTGTAAAATGGATTGAAAGCTGGCTAGATTGTCAGGCCCAATGGGTAATGATCAATGGCTCGATATCAGGTTGGCGGTCAGTTTCAAGTGGAGTGCCCCAAAGATCAGTTGTAGGGCCAATTTTGTTCAACATCTTTATTAATGCCCTGGCTGAAGGGATGGATTGCACCCTCAACATGTTTGCAGATGACACTAAGCTAATACATTGGAGGGCAAGGATAGGGTCCAGAGTAACCTAAAAAATGTGGAGGATTGGTCCAAAAGAAGTCTGATGAGGTTCAACAAGGACAAGTGCAGAGTCCTGCACTTGGGACAGAAGAATCCTAAGCATTTTTTCAGGCTGGGGACTGACTGGCTAAGTAGCAGTTCAGCAGAAAAGGACGTGGGGATTACAGTGGATGAGAAGCTGGATATGAGTCAACAGTGTGCCCTTGTAACCAAGAAAGCTAATGGCATATTGGGGTACATTATGAGGAACATTTCCAGCAGATTTAGAAAAGTTGTTATTCCCTTTTATTTGGCATTGGTGAGGTCACATCTGGAGTATTGTGTCCAGTTTTACAATCACATTTTCCTACTGGTTTTTCCCCCCTTATTTCTGGGTGGAGAAACCGACATAAATGAAAGGAAAATGACTGACCAGGCCTAATGCTGAGTTTCGCATTACTATACAGATGAAACACTGAAACTGACATGAAATGTCATATGCATTTGGACCCACATTTTTAAAGGTATCCAGGTATTGTTATGCTCAGTGTTGCAATGACTCATTTACCAGGGTAAATATCATTTTCAAAAGTGATTTAGGCATTTGGAGCTTCTTTTTGTTCTGGGATGAGAATTTTCAGGTCAGCTAGTTGAAAGTAAGTGGAACAGAACCCCTATGTCCAGATGAAGCACAGCTCTCCATTCTGGGAAGTCCTGAGTCCAGAGCGGCGCAAGAAATTTCAAGTTTCAGTGCCATATCTCCACAGCAGTAGCGGCACTGCCAAGAAATGCACCTTTGTCGTTCTGATCAAGCAGAAACTGAGGCTCACGTTGCCTTGCTTTGTTCAAAGCGTCGTTACTCTGCTGGATTTTCATTACTGTAGTAACTGTTTTAATGGCAGTAAACTATAGGTCTGGCTGCCTCATTGAGGCATGGGAACGCTAGGAGGCTAATTGCTAACATTGCAGCACAGTGCTGCGGGGACCTTTACAACTTCCTGAAACTGTAAAGACTCCCAGACAAAGCAAGTTCTTTTATGCCTGGTGATTTTTTTTTAAAATAGAATTCCTCTGTTCAAGCTAAATTGCTTTTAAGTCCTGTCTGTAAAGGTATATTTGTCAGGAAAGCTAAGAGGGCTCTTTTGTGCTGCTTCCTTGGAAGAGAAGTTGTCATTGAAGAGCATTGTCTTGCTTCCTGACTGAAATGTATGCCAGCTCTGCCCTGCCATTGCGATGCAGGCCATTTGTGTAGCCCCAGCTTCTCTCACCCTTCGAAAGGCAGTAATTCATATAAGTCTGCGTGGCGTTGGTTGCTGCTTGCATTTCTTAGTGGAATTGGAAAGTCTTAACAAACTAACTTATTTTCCCAACTCAATCCAAGAGAAGCAGCATTGTGCAGAGAAAATTGAGTAGGAGGTGGAGAGTAACACTCTTGGGTTCTCTTCTTGTCTCTGCCACAGACTCAACTTTATGGAGGCCTAGAGGGGCAAATCACTTGATCTCTGATTTTTCAGTTTTCTCTTCCATGAAACTGGAAGTGAGCAATTCACTTACCTTGCAAGGAGCTGGAAGGAATCTAGTTCACAAATAATACCTAAAGCCCTATCTTCTGGTGTGCTCAGCCCTTCCAAAGTCAGCCTTTTAGTCCTGAACTGGCTAAAAATAAAATCAGAGCCCTTGTTTTAACTTTGGAATTGAGCATAAATGCTTCTGTGACTAATCAATGTTGATGTGACTTTGAGCCTTGTGCTCTCAGTAGGACATATTGTATGTTGTCTTGCCTGCTTACCTGAACCTAAATGAGTTGGTTGATTTGTTTTATTGTGCAGTGTCAAAAAAACACGGCAAGCTCATCACTTTCCTGCGAACATTCATGAAGTCACGCCCAACGAAACAGAAACTGAAGCAACGTGGGATCCTGAAAGAAAGGGTGTTTGGGTGCGACCTGGGAGAGCATCTCCTCAACTCTGGCCATGATGGTAAGAGAATACCCACTTCTGAATTTCTTGTTCATTCTGTTGCTTTGGTTTTATGTAAAGGGTGATTTTTATCATAGTGGTTTAGTACCTTCGTAGGGAGAAAATACCTGTTCAGTTCCAAGGGCTGTCAAATAGAGCTGCTAATGGCAGAACATGATGTAATGGCTGCAAGCTGAAATCAGACAAAATCAAATTAGAATTAAGGCGCACACATTTTTAACTGAGTGCAAATAGCCTTTGGGATAAACTGGCAAGGAAAGTGGTGAATTCTCTTGAAGACTAGATACCTTTCTGGAAGATACACTTTCATTGCACATAAAGTAGCACAGCACAGGAGCAGTGGGATGAAGATCCATTGCCTTTGCTATAGGAGGTCAGACTTGATGATACGATGGCCTTACACTTATGGCCTTACAGTCTCTGAATCTGTGGGGCCTGATTCTCCTTTCATGCCTGTGACATGAGGAGCAACTTCACTGCAGTCAGTAGAGTTCTCTCATTCACTGTTATTACCTTAGAGCGGGGCTACTCAACTTTGGAAGCCCCGGGGGCCACAGTGATACTCTCAGCACATGCTGAGGGCTGCAACTTAAGTGTGGTTGCAAATGCATGCAAATATATATGCAAATAGCTTCTTTCACACTGATGGGCATGAATACAAAGATTAAGGCAAGACTACACAACCCACAGACCCCATTTAAGTCAGTTCTGCTAATATTAATAAAATGCAATAGTTACCCGATTTCCACCCATATGACAGAACTTTTAATGAGCAATGACTGTCCAGGAATTTAACTACTAAAATGCATATCATCAGAAGACCATAATATTGACTATTTTTCAGTTTTGGTTCTCATCCGCGGGCCGCATGTTGAGTCCCACGTAAACCCAAATGGCCTGAGGGCCATGTGTTGAGTAGCCCTGCCTTAGACCTTAGTCCAGCCGTGCTTTTCAGCACATTGAGCTACTCACATTCTCCACGCGTGCACCACTCAAGCCCTCCCATTTCCAATTAAATGTTTGCATATCGTTGATAATTGCACAATTCCAAGGCATCCTTGGTCTACCCTCTTCCTTGTTCTGGCTTCAACTGAGAGCCATAATCACTTGTTGGCTAGATCCATTTGTAACATATGCCCTAGTCTTTGGTGTCTTCTCTTCCAAATTCTCGTGTTAGCCATTTTTCTGACCTCATCATTTTTCCTCATCGCTTATTCCTAATATTCTCTGCACACTCTTATGATGAAACGCATCTAACTTCTGAGCATGGTTTCTCTAGTTGCCAAGTTTCACTGCCATAGGTTGCTGTGGCTCTAATGATGGCTGAGTAGAATGCATGTAAGGATACAGTAGGGTGGTTCCTAAGTTTACCAAAGGCTGTGTACACTTTGCTGATCCTTTTTCTCACTAACATTACCCATCCCATTGGGACGGTAGATGTACAAGTGGCCTCCTTGCTCCCCGCTGCTCCCGGGGGCGGGGAGGCTTGGGTCATGGGGCCTCTTCCCTCCCCGCTGCTCCCGGAGGAGAGGGTTGAGGCGGTGCTTCCCTCCCCATTGCTCTGGGGATGCTGGGGCATTTGCTCCCCATGGTGGTGCTGGGGGGCGCGCATGCATGGCCTCCTTCCCTGCTGCTCCCGGGGATGCTGGAGGCCTGGGCTGCATGGTTTCTTCCCTCCCCGCTGCTCTGGGGATGCTGGGGTGCACATGCTCTTCCCATGCCTGTGGGGGGGGAGGGCACTCCTCCTCTCCTCCCCATGTTGTGGTGGAATCTCAGCAGAGGGGGTGGGGCTGGGAGCTTGCCTCCCCCTAGCCTCAGGTCCTCTCAAGTGTTCTCTATGACAGATGGCGTGGCGGACACCTCTCCTTTCCTAACAGTATAGATTTCGCTGTTCTGAAGGAGATAAAAGCTAGGCCCACAGTTATTGCAGTGTATTTGTTCATGGCGATGTCCCAGATGTGTTGGACACTTCCCAGCAAGAACAAACCCTGCCACAAGGAGAACACAGATAAATACATAGAGGATGGGGAAGGGTTTTTCTACAAGTCAGGTTCCCTGCAGGCAAATGGCAGTGAAGGCTAGGAAATAGTCAATTAGAATGCCATTGGCTTTAGAAATCAGATGCATTGTTGTGCTACTTCTTTTTTCCAAGTCTCTCTGTATCTCTGTGTATTATCTTAACATTATTCCAGTTTAGTCTGCGTGCTGGGATCTTTCCATCTGCTTTTTCCATTGGTCCCATAAAGCACACTCACTAGTCCAGAGTCATTCACCTACACAGCCGCTACTGGCAATGGCTGTTCAGGGAAGCAACAGGCCAGTGTGTGGCAGAACAGACTGGATGTCCAGCAGTTAAGGGCGTCAGGAAACTAGCATGGGTTATAGCATCACTTCCAGCTCTGTCAGTTTTGGTTTCTTTCATATTTTTCCTCTTGCCTAACCAAACAGATTGTGAATCTGGCCAAGTGACTGACATGATCTGTCAAAGTCTCAGGTCTTACAGCTTTTGCCTTGAGGCTGAAGGACAAGGGGTCAGGAAAGGGGGGTTTCTCTGCTAAGTTTATTTCAGTTGTACTTTAGACTCCTGGCTCATACAGATGGCTTAAAGGGCAGGGATTCCATTTGGGGAACAGTAGAGTTTAATCTTGTCGCTGACTCTTAAGTATTTTACTGCCTGTTTTGGAGGACAGCACTAAATGGTACTTGTGAAATCTGTAGTGTGCCAAAGCGCTTTGGTTTGTTAATTGGAGCTGGTGGAGGTCATGATAGCTAGGGCCAGTGAAGTCTTAGCGAGCCAAACACTAGATGGTTTGGAAGCAGAAACTGTGCTAATGTCCCATTTAAGAAATGGATCCAGGATGGCTAGTTTAGGCCGTCTCGTTCCTGTATTTTATTTGATCTCTCAGTTGGGGAAATCAAGGCCATCAGAAGGCATGAAGAGCTCGTGACTGGGCAAAGAGGGAATGCTGTTTAATCCCCAAAGCCCCTCTTGTTCACCTGAGTTGGACAAATCTGAAGAGGATTTATTAAGCTTCATAAGAGACCAGGGGCAGATTCTCCACTGGAGTAAATTGTCAGAGTTCCAGTGATGGATCATCTGTGAGAACTGACACCCTTGTGGACGTGCCCCTGAGTTTTTGACCCTTCCCCCACTGCACACTCCTCCATGATTATGTCTGTGCTGCATTGAAGAGGTCTTTTCATATATCGAGTTTCCAGTTTTTTTCAGCCTTGACTTAATAACTCTTTCCCAACTCCCTGGAGCAAAGCAGATCCAAGCTGAATGTTGCTAATAGGGCAGATCTCTGTTTCTCGCAGCAGGGTTGGTTTTCTCTGCGTGATTTGGCTCCCTGGCTTGTATTCCAAATGAGGTAATCCTGAGGATTAGTTTTGCAGCGACATTTTTGCATTGTGATGTATCAAACTGTGCGTATACACAGACAGCATTTTAAATACCCATCATTTGGAAGTGTTACAGAGCAAATTGTAAAGCAGAACTGGTTGATCTGCTTAAAGGGGAATTGAGATATAGCATGAGAAACTAGATGAGTTAGATAGCGCATGGACCCAGTAATATCCTTTCATCTGTGAGATTAGACAATAGCTCAAAAATGTTTTCAGAGTAGCTGCTAGCATGCAGTATATATGTTCATGGATTTATCTGACAGGACAAATAGGGACTTGTTTACAGAAAACATTTGAGGGTGTCTTAGTTCACACAATCATTTCATTGAGTTAATAATAAACATCAACATTTCCTTACCCAATGACCAAAAGCATTGCATGGTTTAAGCAAAAGGTTTTGGGACAAAATGTCTTTAAAACAGGCAACATGCATTCTGAAGTTCCCCAGAAGTGCGGAATTGAGCTATAGTTGTGCTCTGTGATCTGAGAATTGTAGAGTCACTGCTGCTGATCTGACAAGGCATCACTTTCAAGAATTTATCTTGGGACAATGTGAGCAGTTCCAATCCCATGCCTCTGAGATGCTGCCCTTCATGTAGATGGGTTGTATTTTATTTACAACACTCACAAATGTGCAAGATGCTTGGTAGTACAAGGAAAAGTTAAATTGGCAATCTGATGTCCCAGTCCTCCACACATATGTATTACTTTCCTCATGTAAGTAGTTCCTTAGAATTCTGTGAGACTGTTTACATGATTAAGTGCAAGTGTTTGCAGAATTGGGCCTTACTTTCACTCATCAGCCTGTGTCAAAAAATTGGCAGGTAAAAGAGCAAAGGGCAAGGAAGGATGAAGGTTGCAATAGGGTTGGGTAGTTACTTGGTTTAGGGAATGTGTATACTAATATTAAAGCTTAAAACGCTAACAAGTACTTATTGAGCATATCCTGTACAGATGGCTTTGTTTTTATTAATGAAGGTCAATAATAAAACCAGCATAGGGTGGAGGTGGTATAACACATTTATATAGCGCCATAAATCTTCAAGGGAGTTCACAAACAGAGATGAAATATGGTGTCTGCCATAATATGTTGACAATGTAAATGAAGCAGAGTAAAGGGTGGAAGTGTGGCTCAGCAGTTAGGATACTGGACTGGGTGTTAGGAGATTTGGGTTCTGTTTCCAGTTCTCTGTTGTAAACTTGGGCAAAATACTTACCTTCCATGGCAAACTAGTTTGAGACGTATAAAGAGAAAGTTCTATGTAAAGAAGAGTTAAATACCTTACTATTAAATAAGTCATTTGACAACAGCCCTGTGTGGAATTACCAGAGTTATCTAGTCACAAAGTTGTGGTCTCATGTGCACCAGAAGAATGTCTATCTGGCCTCCAATCCAATGAGCTCTTAAGTACATGCTTGACTTTAAACATGTGCTTCACTTGAATTGCTTTTCTGGATTGGAGCTTTGACGCCATCTCCACTTTTGAGATCTGCAAGGATGCTATGGCGAATAGCCCTAGATTTAGGGCACAGAGATGTCATAAGAGAGCCCTTGAATCTGCCAGTCTTTTTTCTTGTTGGCATGTCAGAATCTGTCTCTGTCATCCTTTAGGTTGCTTCTATTTACTTTAGTTTCTTTTAAAGGGAGGTGCCTGTGTAGTGTCTGTTGCAATTGGGTGGTGTCAGTAAACGCTGGCTTTATCAGTTTGTTTTGAAATTTGTTCTTGTATAATTGTTGGGTGTCAGACACAAGTTGGGGGGAGGCAGGAGAGAAATAAAAATATAAATCTGTGTAATAAAGGCAACAGAGAAATATTTTAATATTGAAATTATTTTGTACACCCTGACCAATGTTAATTGATCACAGTGATTTGTGGTAATTTTATGGGAAACTGTGTCCTTATATTTCTCTTTTATGCTCTCAGCAGAGGGCTCAACCAGTAACAGGACTCTACTATGCTAGGTGCAGTTACATACACTTAGGCCATATATTCAGTAGGAGGAAGATTGACGCCGCCGCAACTGATCTTCCGGACTTCTATTTAGCGGGTCTAGTAAAGGCCCACTAAATCAAACTCATAGGATGCCCCTCCATCAGTGGCGGGGACTCCTGCTTCTACGAGGAGTAAAGAAAGCTGATGGGGGCATTGTTCCCATCAGCCTCCAACTGTGGGGACGGTAGGAGGTTATTCAAATTAAGGTCAACTCCATTTGCATAATTAACATAGCTGGAGTTCCCCTTCCCCTTTAATGTAGACCTGGCCTTAGTGAGAGACAGCTGCTGCCCTAAAGTGCTTGTGTTACTAAATAGATAAGAAAGACAAAGGGCAGGAGACTGGAGGCATCATTATATCCATTTTGCAGATGTAGATCTGAGGCATAGAGGGATGAATGATAACATTTTCAAAAACACCTAAGTCTCACTTTCCAAAGAGACACTTATGAGCCCAAGGAAATCTCATTGAAAGTTGGTAGATTTTAGGCTCCTAAGTGATCTGCTCAGTGTTACACAGGAAGTTTGGACAGATGCTGGAGTTGAAACCCCCCGCCCACCTCCTAAATCCAGTGTTGTATCCAGAAGATCATTCTTTCCATTACCGCTAGGGATGTTAAAAGTCATTTAAAAATGTAACCGTGTAACTGCTAAAAATCCAAGCAGTTACACTGTGGGCTATGTTATAAAGCTTTATACTGCAGAGCCCATAGTGAAGCCTCCCTGGGAACAGGGCTGACAGCCCCTGACAGATCTGTTCCTAGGGAGCCAGCGTATAAACGTAACAGAAACTGATAAGCAATTACACTTTTGCATCCCTAATCACCGCTAGGAATCCAATACAAAAGTTCTCTAACTAAAAATGAGTAGTTCTGTGGCATCTTAGAAACTAACAAAAATATATAAATAGTATCATGAGCTTTCGTGGGCAAAACCCACTTTGTCGATGAGCTTGAGACTCGTGTGTATGTCTGTATCTATATCTATATCTATATATGTACTATATACTTTTGTTGGTTTCTAAGGTGCCACAGAACTTCTTGTTGTTTTTAAAGTAACAAGCTAACATGGCTACTACCCTTCTGAAACTTTTCTTCTCTAAATAAAGGATTCTGCCCTGTTAGAATGCAGAGCAAGGTTTAATGTGGGTGGTGGTGGTGGTGATGTAACGTGTACCACTTATTGAGCACTTTTCTATGCTCATAGTGTGTTACAAACATTAACTCATTCATCCTCACTGCATCACTGCCATTTACCGATGTGGAGGCTGAATGATAGAGATGATAGAGATAGAGGGTGGCGGAGTGGCATTGTATGTGAAAGATAATGTAGAATCTAATGAAATA
>JANRFK010000961.1:7916847-7940268 GCA_030068395.1 Apalone spinifera
TTTGGTCTGACCCGGTACGGCCATTCTTATGTTCTTATGTTCTTATGAAGTAACTTGTCCCGTGCTATACAGTAAGTAAGTGGCAGAGTCAAGACCAGAATCCAGGTCTTCTGACTGCCTTTGCTGTGCTCTAACCTCTAGTCTAAGTTGCTGCCTTGTGGGTACAGAATGAGTATGCCTCAATGAAACAACTGCAGCTAATATCTGTCAGTGGTTTCCACTTGCGACACCAGATTATGACAGTGCACACATTTCATAAAGATACAAAGAACATTTCCTCTTGCTCTGTCTGTTTTTAACTTCAGCTGTTGGGGAGTGTTGAGTTTAAGGGCTCTGTTTCTGATTTTTCTCAACAAGTAATGAATATATTAACATCCTCTTGAGGTGTGGTTTTTATTGCACAGATCAATTCAGTTATGCTCACTTCAGTGCCCATGGATGTGTGCCTTCATTTAATTTTGGTGTTCAGCTGCGTTAGCTTTTAAATATGTTTTCCCATTGATTACATTGTTTGGAAGCAGCCCGAGCTTGTTAAGGAGAAGTTCTTTCTTCATCAGCTGTTGTGTTGTGCTTCATCCGTTTGTTGTGCTCTGTTGACATCTGCCATGCTGTGTTGTTTCATGGAGTGGCAACCTGCAGCATTTTCTGCATAGTATAAGTCCCTGGTAGGGGAAGCATATGACCGGTAGTTCTTCCTGTTATAGCACAGAAAGGCACAAGATACCTACCAAGCTCCTCTCCAAAGAGAAACTGAGCAGCAATTCCATGAAGAGTATTATTTACAAGGGATGCATCTCTGCAGCAGAGGAGTTGTGTATGCCTATTCAGGATACACATTTGTTCCTAACAAGAATTAGAAATGAAACTTCCTGTGTGACTGCTGAAATTGTTTGTTAGTAATTGTGGAGCACTCGCCTTTCTGTGCGAGTTTTCCCAGCTGTAGAATAATAATGATCCTGACCTCATTTGTAAAGTGCTTTGTAATTTAAAGATGAAAAGTTGTATTGAAGAGTTAGATATTTTTATTACATTATTATTAAATATGGATCCAAGTTGTTATGTACAGGTTGTGTATGTCTAGGTGGGAGTGGTCCAATGTAGTGTAGTTCCTGCCTGTGCCATTGACTCTTGCTTTATGAATGTGGACAAATCACTGACCGCTCCCTGCCTCAGTTTCCCCACCTGTATAATAGAACAGTAGTGCCTGTAGTTTTGAGCAATATGTATAACAAGTTTTCCAAAAGTACTAGGCAGTGGTATTATCACTTATAAATTGTCAGGTGATTTGAATAAGGTCATGTATTTTTACATGTGTTTGTAGGAGAAGTTTACACTTTAAGTTGGGAGGCTGCTGTACTGATACTGTAAGGAATGTCTCAGAATTTCCTGGCCTATGAAAGAATGATGGAGATGCTCAAATGTTGTACATATGCTCAAATTGCTTGTGCTGTTACTTAAGACACCTGGGCTACGTCTAGACTGGCGCGCTTTTGCGCCAGAGCTATGCAAATGAGGCTCAGTGTTGGAATATCGCCGAGCCTCATTTGCATAGCTAATGAACCGCCATTTTCGCGGAAGAGGCTCTTGCGCAAGACAGGGCTGTCTACACTGCCCCTTCTTGCGCAAGAAAAACCCTTTTGCGCAAAGCCGTTATGCTGATTATTTTCAGGCATAACGGCTTTGCGCAAAAGGGTTTTTCTTGCACAAGAAGGGGCAGTGTAGACAGCCCCGTCTTGCGCAAGAACCTCTTCCGTGAAAATGGCAGTTCATTAGCTATGCAAATGGGGCGTGGCGATATTCCAACACTGAGCCTCATTTGCATAGCTCTGGTGCAAAAGCTTGCCAGTCTAGACGTAGCCCTGGTGAATGGTTCGTTATGGTTAGGACTGCATGCAGGCTAAATCTATTACATCCTAAAGTTAAATTGCCAAACATTTTAGTTATTGTTTGATGTTTGTGCAAATCTGCACAATGAAAGCTGCTGTAGCATAGATTTCAGCTGTACTAGTTCTTTGTGGCTGAAGTTAAAGGAAATATTTCAGAGCGAGAAATATTATGCATCTGCGTTTCTCTATGCAATGGCTATATTGAGTCATCTCCTGCCACAAGTGGAAAAAATTGATCTAGAAATACCATAGAGATTTCGTAGATAAGGGAACTTGTGGCTTAAACCCCAAGTCACAATACTCCCTTTCAGACACTAGTCCACATTTAAAATTGGAAGGACACCTTTGGCATGTGGCAGGGATGTGTTAGTAACAGTAATAAATTCTATTCTTCAAGTATTGTCCCAGTGGGTGTTCCACTTCAGGTGTGTGTGTGCCCTGTGCCTTTGATCAGACATTTCTGGTAGCAGTGTCCATTCAGTCCATGCATGCACCTTGCACATCCTCATGTTCGGTACTGAGGCTAAATAGGGCTTCATGGGCAATTGACAATAGTTCCTTCTCAACCGCCTTCAGTCAGATAAGAGGTGTAGTGTGTGCTGGTTTTTCTCTTTAGCTTTACAGTATAGTACAAGTTGAACCACTCTAGTCTAGCTCGGTAACATCCATGGTCCGGTATGATTTTAGTTAGCTGGATGTCCATTTATCATTGGTATGGCCAACTTTCCCGCAATCCTTAAAGTTTATTTATAGCCACCAGTCTTGGCTCTCAGTGTTCTGTGCTGTTATTTAGCTCTAATTTATCCCTATATGTCTTTTAAGAGCACAGTACGCAGTGGAAGTGTTGGTAATGCTGCTAGAAAAGATAAGCCTCCCATGGTCCAGCAAATTCTCCAGTTTGGCATTGTTCAGGTCCCAAGGGTGTTGGACTAGAGAGATTCAACCTTTATATAAAGTTAATTCTTTATTTAATTTATAGGATTCTTATTACTATGTAATTGTTGGAACTGTTGTTCCCTGCTTTCTTTTTTATTAAAAAAATATTGTTCCCCTATTAAAGGGCCAAAAAAAACCCATTTTTCCTCTTGTTTCTGTGGTTCTGGGCTCTCCTACATTTTAAAAGGTGCTTGAGAAACAATTCCCATCAGCAAAAGAGATTCTCAGTGTAGACAGTTCTTGGGAGACTTGCATTTGCCAAGTATGTGCAAGATTTGCACTTCTGTCAAGGGAAGATCCTCCAAAAACAGGGAAATGAATATAGATTGTTACAAATGGAGCAAACCTCAAGACTGGCTTTGAATCTCATTGAACAGGGACCCACTACTTTTGTTAGTTTCCTGTCTACATCAAGATCACAGTCAATGAGATCCCGATTGTTGACACACTCAATGAACGAGGTACATAGTAATAGGGATGTTAGCATATAGGCGTTTAAATGATTAACTGATAAGCCTAGGCTTATTAATTAATCCAAAAGACTACACACACACCCCATTCTACTTCTTTTGGTGGTTTATCCTCAGCAGGGATCCTGACTTCCTTCTAATTTGCCAGCTCCCCACTGTTTGTATAATGTTTTCAGTGATATATTGTTGCAGGCTTCTGAAAAGGAAGAATGCAGTTAGTAAAACAAGTTAGAACAAGAAAGGATCATCTGAGGCAACATTTCAGCTGGGAGGCACTGGTTAGGCTAAGTAAAACTAGTTCCAACTTGTTTTTCCCTTACTCTTGAGAAGACCTTGCAATCTATATGTCGTCTCTTTGGTTCCTCATGTTCATTTTGTTAGTCCCTTGACTGTTTAAATAATTTGTAATTACAGTAGACTTCCGATAATCTGGAACCTATGGGACTTAGGTGGTGCCGGATTATCAGATATGCCGGACTATCAGGAGGTACTATTAAGCAGGTTATAGATATACTGTATACATTATATACTGTATATAAAGTGTTCTTAACCCTTTTTATTGTACATACTATACAGTATACTGTAATGTTTTAGTTTTTTTAAGCCTTTTTTACCTTTTTTGCTCAGTTCAGTTGCTGCCACTGTTACCTTGTGACTCATTTTTTGCCGAAGCTCACTCACTAGGCTCTTGCCATTTTGATGCCGGACTATCAGGAGTGCCGGACTATTGGATGCCGGACTATTGGAGTTTTACTGTATAATAGATTACTGGCTGGCTGAGAATCTTGGCAAATTTTAGGAATACCACAGTTTGTGGCCTTGCTTTTAAGGGTTAGGATAATCTAGCCAACATTATTAAATCTGGTTTACTCCTTCTTTGAGGTCCTAATACTGACAGCATGCATTGGCCTTGTCATGTCTTGGTTTTAATAAGAAAACAGTGTAGAAAACTGCAAATAAGCAATAATGCAAAAATTAATTTAAAAATAGCTACGTAAACACAAATGAGTTTTGCTTCTTTTCCTTTCTCTTTTTAAAAATAGCATAAATCTATCAAAATTATGGATAATCTGTGAAATTCAGGTGTCCATTATATCTTTGAAAAGTTACATGAGCCCAAGTGGAATCTACTCAAACTGATCTTTATAGCTAATTGTTTGCCATCTAAAGAGTTTCTACAAAACTGCCATTTTAAAGATGAATGTATTTAGATTACAAGGTCTTCAGTACAGAGGTTGTCTTGATAAGGCTTGTAGAGTGTCCAGCACATTGAAAGCTGTAAGCACTATTGTAATACAAATAGAAAATAACACTAATCATGTGAAAGTAGAAAAATCCTGGCATTTAGTTCCAAAATTAGTTTGGGAGCACTTCAGGTTTGAATCTTAAACTGATCTACTGATGTCAGTTGCTAAGCAATAACTTTTTTTTTTTTCATACACAAAGGTTTGTTAATTGCTGCCTGAAATGGTAGATCATGCATGTGAAATGTAAAATTTGTATCTGAATTTTGCAGTTCATCACCATCCTTACAACAACAGGCTAAAACAAAACTTTGGTTGTGGACAGCTCTTAGATGCACACATCCAACATGAGGGCATTCAAAGGGGCGCACAAGTACCTCAGATAGGCCTGAGCTGAGAATTTCAGACCTGATTTTGAACTTCTCAGAACTTCAGGGGCATCTGAGTGAGACATTTTGGTTTGATGCTTGCTCTGCTTTTAAGCACCTACATCAGTGGTGGGCAACCTGCAGCCCGAGGGCCACATGTGGCCTACTGGGGTTCTTTATTTGGCCCACTGGACATTTTGTTTACCATTGCCCATGTGCAGGGTTGCCAGATTCTGCTGGTTTCCATCCGTGTCGTTTTTTCCTACTGGTATTAGTAAAGTGACGTGCACATAAAGCCGGGGCGCATGAAGTGAGGTGCATGCTGACTCCACAAAACATTGACTATGAGAGCTGTGTGCACCCTCTGCAGCCAATCAAAGCACTGCTACAGTTCATTTGGCACAGCCTGCAAATTGCAGATCGCAGGCGCTGTGAGCAGAACTGCCCTATCCCAGGAGACCCTCTTGGTTATGACAGTCTTATAGGCCGCTGAGATGGAGGGCCACTCATGCAGCCCACTCACGAGCCTAGGTTGCCCATTGCTTCCCTACATACTAAAAGATGTAGAATAGTCCAGTGGTTAGAGCTGTAGCTTTGGAATTAAGTGACCTGGATCAGTTCCCTCTTCGGCCATAAGCTTCCTGTGTGGCCTTAGTCTCTATGTCTGAGTTCCTGTTCTGTCCAGTGAGGTGAATAGCACTGCAATGCCTGACAGAGCTATTGTGAGGGTAAACGCCTTGAGGTTTGTGAGGTTCTCAGATAACTACGGTGATTGGGGACCCGCTAAGTACCTTGTACACATAAAATCTGAGCCCTCCAATGCCAGATTTGAACACCTGGCCAAGGCTGGGGAATTGTAGGATGTATCCTTTAGCTCAGAATATGTAATTCATGCAGAGTGAATACAATAAGTGTGTCTTAAAAGTGTCAACCAGTTTTACAGGTGCTGACTTTACTCCCCCACTGTAGGTGTAGAGATTCTTTCACACTAGTTAAATTTTTCCAAACACTAGATTCATAGGTGTGCTCTCTGTATGTGTTTCTACATACTGCCATAGGTTTTACTTCGGAAGCGTTCAAGTGGGTTTTCTGAGACTGAGAAATCATTAACCAGGACACAGGCTAATTGACACATTTATTTTCTGTGATTCTTACTCAGTCTGTTTCTTGTGATCCTTTATTACTCACTTCCTGCCAGTTTTGTCTTGTACACAACAGAAATGTTGTCTTATAGTTTTGCGTAAATCTATTGGAGATGCTATTTATCACAATTCCACACGCAGGTTGTGAACTAGAGGAAATGATTTGTAAAGGCACATTCTGGGACAATCGTTGGGTGAGGCTGTTTGGAAGGGTTTACAACCCACTTCAGCTTTTTTCTCTTGTGGGTTCTAATGCCTTCTAGCTCCTTTGTTTATATTTCTGTCCTGCCAGCTGTTGTTCAGTGTAGCTAACTTTTACTGCTGATTTCAATGTGTGACTTGGTATTTTGTATCCTGGAAGTGGCAGGTTGATACCAGATATATGTAAATCTAAAAGCACACGCATTGCACTTTAAAATCATTACAGATTGTATCTTCAAATGATGGGAAAGGATAGATGTGAGCAGAGACAGACACAGAGTTTAGTGAGGCATAGGTGTAATCTTGTGATCTGACGAGAGGACTAGGAACAATGTACAACTGATCTCAAATCCCATCCCTTATACTTCCTCTGTGACATTACGCAACTTAACATCTTTGCTTCAGTTTCCCCATTTCCAAAATGTGAATGCTAATAAGCATATTTTGCGTGATCTGCTTTTATTTATTTAGATTAGGGATGTAAAATCACAGTTAAACAAAACGTTTAACCAGTTAACGGTGATTGCACAGTGAGAGGCTGCTCCAGCCAAGGCAGGCTGGAGTGACCTCCTGCCCGCAGTGAGGTCAGCCCAACTGAGCTGAAACAGCCCCCACCCCTCCCAGTTGGGGAGCTGCTTCAGCCAAGCCAGGCCTATTGTGCCACATGGCATGGTTGGGCTGACCAGGGCTGCCGCTACAGGGCCAGGGCAGCAGGTGGGGCCAAGGCAGCTCTGTCTGTGTTCCTGTGACCCAGCCTGGTTAACCAGTTACCTGTCCGGTAAGCCTAATGCTTTTACATCCTTAATTTATATATTTGGGTTCCTCACATTGATAGGATTAGAAAAGCGCATTAAAGCAGGTTAGGAGTTTAATTCCCATTGAAAATCAATGAGAATTAGGCATCTGATTCGCAAGCACCTAGCTGCATCTTTGGGCACCTGCATCACTTTGGAAATCTGTCCCTATTGTGCCCTTGACATGGGAATCATAGTGTAGATGTTGAATACAGCAGCAGACTCCCCAGTATGACAGCAATAACCAGCTAACCACTAGATCAGAGGATTGGTCTGTACCTCACCTTGCATACACTAGGGATGTGAACAAATAACTGGTTATCTGGTATGCATCATCCTTAACGGGTGGTGCTTACAGGGCACCGCTTAACCAGTACCCGGGAGTAGCCCTTTGTCCTCAGCCCGCCACGGGCAGAGGGCTGCTCCAGCCCTATAGGAGTTGGGAGCCCTTCCCCCCCACCAAATGTGGGGGAGCCAAGAGCAGGATCCTGCTTACTTGGTTAACCTGTTAAACCTAAGGCTTAACCAGTTAACTGATTAACCAGGATTTTACATCCCTAGTGCGCACACACTGACCTCTCCAAGAGCACCACTAAAAATGAGCACCACTTCAGAGTGTCTCCTAAACTGTGCGGGTTCAGTGCAGGGCTGATTAATCACCTGTGAAGCTGTGCTGCTGCACAGCTTAAAGGACTGGTCAACACTCACTTTTTTGGTGGTGCTTTTGGGGGGATCAGCCATTTTGACTTATTTTGGTCCAGTTTCCATTGTTGAAGGCACGTGTGTCCTTGCCTTCTTTCAAACTGAGCTCCTTTTGGCTCAGCTTAGCATTGTAAAACGGCCCCTTGGTAGCTTTCCTGCTCTTCCAGAGGGGAATAGCTTTCTGAGCTGTGTGAGAAGGGAACTGAGAAGAACAGTCCAGCTATTAAAATGATGAAAAGGAAATCTCTTTCCACTCCTTTCTGCCTGCCTCCTTTGGAGTGACTGAAAGTAATTAGCCTTGATAAGAGAAATTCCTTATGCCTCATCTACATAGAGGGCACCAGGGGCTTGGTAATTAATTTGCATTTTGAAATACCAGTGCCATGAGGAGAATAAAACATGGGAAGCAATATCTAATGCTGTAGCAACAGCCTATATGTCTTCTCCTTTGTTTAGCTGTCAAGAATGATATTTTGTTTCTTTATTTTTTTCATACAGTAAAATTTCATGACCTGGCCATGGAGCACTCAGAGCTGGTCTACACTTGAAAGTTTTACTGGTGGAACTATTGCTGTTAAAGCTACAATTGTTTTCAAAAAATCAAAGTAGAAGTCCAAGTGTGGGTATAGTTATACTAATACAGTTATTCCCCTTTCAGTACAAAACCACAATACAAAACCAGTATAAGAGCGTCCATACTTGGGGCCGGGGAGAGGTGCTTTGATACTGCACTGTTACAGGTAAAGTGGTTAGACTGTCTGGTGAAGACAGGACCTCATGCTTCAGGTAAACACACAAAGCACACTTAAATCCCATAAATGTCAATGGGACTTAAGCATGTGGTTCAACTCCATTGGAATTGCACTTCAGAGAGCTGAACGTTGCACTTTGCCTTCACACAATCCTGGTTAAGTTACCGTCGGTTAAAAGACAATCCAGCCTGAAGCAGATTGCGTTGTAGAAAGCTGATTCAATGCGTAGGCACCACAAGGTCTTTCTCTGCTCCTATAGCTGTCTCATTTTTTTATAACCTTCTTTGCCGTTACATTTAAGACCTACAGTACAAAAGTCAGTCTGTCCGATAAGAGTGATACATTGCCAGGAAGCAGTATTGCTCAAGATAGTTGACTTAAGCTAAGTCTACACTGCCACTTTGCTGTGCTGCCATTTTCTGGCTCAGGAATGTGAAAAACCCCTCCCTCTCCCCAAGCACAGCTAGTTACACTGCTGTCAAGTGTCACTGTTAGCCTCTCCCCTCATGGTGGGGTACATAGAGCACTGGGAGAGCTTATTCTGTTGTCATACTTTCTTGCCACTGCCACAGTTGTGCTTTAATTTTACAAGTGTAGGTGAAGCCTTAGACTTTCTTTAGTAAAATGTGCATTTTTAACATGGGCCATTTCTTGCAACCCCTGCCCCATCTTGAAGAAAGTCCATGTTTTTATTTTTAAATTTTGGTAGCTCAAGGGAGCATGTTAGGCAGTGGATGTAGGAGAGATCTGAAGGAAGAGACTAGTTAAGTTGTCTACTTGAATATGCAGGAGTAGGATGATGCTGCGTGCTTGTGAAATGCCACCTGCAGGCCACTTTCGGCATTGGCACAGGTGGGGTAATGAAAAAGTCAGTAACCCTTTCAAATCGCCTCTTCATATAGAAGAGCATCCCCATGCAATTGTGTCTTAAGGTGCGAAGGAGATCTGGGAGGACATTTTTAAAGAAGGATAAATAGGTTGCTGAAATGAAAATGGTGCTACCGCTGAAAAGCAGAGCAGCTTGCAAAATGGTAGCAGTTTTGTGAGAGGGTTTGTTTTGATGATTTTTAAAAAAATGTGTATTTTCCAAACATTTCAGCTGTCTTTCGTGAAAAGCACACAAAGCACATGCAGTAAGTTGTAGTCAGGGAGGTGGGGGGTTTTAAAACACATTAGCAATGATGGGTCTGTATGAACTGCAGTTACAAACCCACTGGCCATTGCCAGCTGGCTCGGGTAGGGAGCTATTTAACTGCAGTGGAGAAGTTCACTCTAGGGCGGGAGGGAGCTCAGGCGCTAGGACCCTGTGAGGTGGGATGGTCCCAGTGCTTGGGCTGGAGCCCAAACTGGAGTGACTATATTGCAGTTAAACAGCTCCACAACCAGAGTCCTGCAGGCCTGAATCAACTGGCATGGGTCAGCTTTGGATGTCCAACTGCAGCGTAGACATACCAAACGATGTAAAAAATAAGACAGAGAGGGAAGTGGGAGAAAAGATGCCTTAGCATTTCAGCAAGTGTTGGGAATGTATCTACTAGTGGCATTGGAGTGCCTGTGGTGGCTCATTGCTTATATTGGTATTAACCAAGGACAATTTTTGATTATTATATTCCCGTCTCACTGCCTCACCATCTTGCATCTTCATTTAATTGCTTTTTTGCTAACTGTCTTAGACAATAATGACATCCATAGTTCAATCGTGTTTGTTTAAAATGTTAGCTACGATATGTACAACAGTGTTGTTTCCATTCATTGTTCATGTTTGAAGGATCATTTCCCTTTTACAGCCATTCGCTATGTGTGGAATTCAGCTGAGCAGCTGCAGTTCAGTGCGATACAGTCCGTTAGCCAGCCAAAAGTCCCTGGCTTGTGCTGTAGTGCACCTGATTGCTGAAATACTGTAAAAATGACATTGCTGCCGGGGAGCTCAGTAGGAGGTCTCATTCCTCAGGCTTGAAAAAATAATTCTGATTCCAGCTCTGGACACAAGAAAACAACACCCTACAACTACAAAAAGAGGGCTGCTACGGTTATTGAATGATTAAAACCGGGAAACAAAGTGAGATCAGTGTACTATAAAGGGTCTGATTTCAGGATGAATTAAAACGCCCTTGAAAATGAGCTCTATAAAACTTAAATTCCATCCTGATGGGAGGGATTAACCCTTTCAGTCCCAAGGAGAGATGCTGTGAAATTTGCAAACCCGCTGGGAAATGCTGAGGAATGAGCTGAAAAATTCCTTGAGTCATCCCAGTGATAAAACATGCTGGGGTCTCCTGCGGTAGAGTTTCCGCATTCCCAGGCTTCTATATTTTTAAAGCTTGGAATGTCAGATACATGGGCCAGCCAGGGGAGGTTGAGAGGGAAATGGGATGTCTGGTCCTGGAGTGGGAGGAACACCAGGTGCTCAGTTCCTTCCCAGAATGTGGGTGTTTAAATGCAGCAATTATTGATTAACTCTAGCACCTGGGAGTGTCTGTGAGGTGATTGTTTCCTTAAAAGGGGATTATCTGGTACCCAGAGGTTGCGGGTAATATTGCCCAGAAGGGGAATAAAAAAACTTGCAATTTGCTAAGTTTTTATTATTATTCTTTTGAATTACGGCAACATTTGGGAGCTCCTGTCATGGGTCAGGGTCTCGTGGCGCTAAGCACAGAGAGGTCCCTCCCACAAAGACCTCACAGTAAGTATTAGGCATACAAGAGACAACAGGAGCCCAAGGACGCAACAAGACTGCCCTAGACATCATAATAGGGAATGGTCTCAGGACACCAACTGCCTCTGTATTGTCCAGTTTTTGGTAGGCAACTTGAGCATTATTGTTGGCTGTTTTTACAGCAATTTCATATTTCTTGTTGGTGTCAGGAACGTGCAGCTGCCAGGGGCTGAGGAAAGGTGGGATTGGAGAGGGAAAATTTAAAATGCTCATGAAATCTTCCTATGCCTTTTAATTTTAACTAGCAAACTAAAGTCATCCTGCCAGAAAAAAGAGCCTTTTTAACTACAGGTGTATTAACTACCCAAGTAATCATGTGTTTTAGGCATGTCTCCAAGCCGTGCTCCATCTGTAACTCTAGCACAGTTCAGTGACTGTTTAATGTTTCATCTTGGCCACAGAATGGGATAGTGTGGTAACCAGGCCAGGAGACAAACACAGTGGAATTTCTGGGGTGAATGGGCCCTCAGTGGTTTTGCCCCATGCTAAGTCTAATTGTGCTACCCAAGCTCTTGCTATGGTGAATAAGCCAGTTCAATAAATGCATTGCTATGACTACATCCCCCTCTTCGCATCAAATCAAGAAAGGGAAAAAACCAACAACCCAAAGTGTCACAACAGGCTGCTCCCAAAGTTTAATGATGACTTACATACAATACTGACCATGCTGTGTATTTGCACAGCTGGAGATGTCCCAGGAGTAAAACCATGGAATCGTGAAGTTATTTCTCTCTCATGCAGGACTTTAGTTAGGCAGCTCAGGCTGCTGTTCGAGGTTAGGGCTTTCAACTAGAGGGTATATTTACCCCTGGGGTACATAGAAGTCTTACAGGGAGTACATAAATTCATCTAGACATTTGCCTGTTTTTCCAACAGGCTACATAAAAAGCAAAAGCAAAGTCAATGTAAACTAAAATGTCATACAATGACTTGTTTATAATGCCATACACTGAAATGTAAGTACAATATTTATATTCCAATTGATTTATTTCATAATTATGTGGTAAAAATGAGCAAGCACACAATTGTTCAGTAACAGTGTGCTGTGACATGCCTGTATTTTTCTCTGATTTTGTAAGCAAGTGCTGGCTGAATCTCTCAAGTCCAGCACACTGTGGTCCAGCAATATCTGTGATCCTACGTGATTTTAGTTAGCTGGATTCACTTACCATGGGTGTGGCCAAGATTCCCATGGTCCCATAAAGTTTGTTTACAGCCACCAGTCCTGGCGCTCAGTGTTCTGTGCTGTTATTTAGCTCTAACTTACCCCTAAATGTTTTCTAAGAGCCCAATAAGCAGTGGAAGTGTCGGTAATGCTGCTGGACAATATTGACCTCCCGTGGTCAAATTTTCTGGTTAAGCATCAGTCAGGTCCCGAGGGTGCCGAACTAAAGAGGTTCAACCTGTAATTCTTAGTGAGGTGAAACTTGGGTGTACACAAATCAGCTTCCTGAAAAGGAGTTTGGATAGCTTGAGGACCACTGCTCTGGGTTGCCCAACAGTGGAAGAGGACGATCCCAAGGCACCTACAGGTTTGAGCGGGAGATAACCATTTCTGATCAATGCCTTTCTCTGTAAGAAGGGTTTTGTTTCCAATGCTGTATGGTGTAGGATGACCATTTCCCAATAGTCGCTGCTTGGTGTTATGGAAAGCAGCTTACGCCACTGTGACTATAGAGGGTATAACACCAAATGGCAGGCTGTTCCACCGTTCATGGTACATTAGAGATAACAGATACCTTTCAGACTAAAGAACCTCTGAAAATGTCTGCTCCTTGCCTTGCTCAGGTTGCTCAGCTGCTTCTGTGCCTGATGTAAACCAGAACAGCAGTAAAGGGGATGGTCCAACAGTATTTCTGGCAGATGATGCATATTACTTGGCAGATTGGTAAGGGTACATCTAGGTCATTGTAGGAGCTGTGGCAAGATGGTGGAATCTCCATCCGTAGAGGTTTTTAAGTCCTATCTTGACAAAGCCCTGGCTGGGATGCTTCATTTGGAATTAGTCTTGCTTTGGGCAAGGGGTTGTACTTGATGACCTCCTGAGGTCTCTTCCAGCCCTAGGATTCTATAAGAAAGTTTTTCCATGAGGACTTGATGATGTTTAGATGGGTCTGATCTTAATTTCCTGTCAGGGCTCATATCAAGTCTCATTTCCCTGTTAAAGGGGATCAGTTTAGCTCTTCATTTAAATCCATCAGGATTTAACTAGATCACACAGTGGAAGTTCATTTGTATCGAGAAGCCAACTGGAGATGTCCTGAATGTTCCTATAAATCTAATTACACCCACTGGGTCTTACTTTCAGTCCAGCCTTATATGGGTCTTTGTACCCAGTTTTCCACTGCAGTTTGGAGGGTGCATTGTGTCATGGAGCTTTCTAAATCCATGGATGCTCGAATGCACCAGTGCCCCGCACATACAGAGCTCAAATTACCAATCATAAAAATGCTGATAACTGTGAGGTAGAACACGGTATTTCTTGACCAGCGTAAGCAGTTTAAACCAAGCAAGGGGAAAGAATTCCATGTCGAATTGTAAGTGTTACAGACCTTCAGCAACCACAGTTGGTGAGAACCTGTTTTGTATCTCAACTGAGAAATGGCATTTCCTGCATCACAGTTCCCCCTAACACCGTGCTTCAGTACTGACTTACAGCACAGCGTTCCTGTTGCCAGTTACCAGCGGTATTTCCTCCATGACCTAGGCTTCCCTTAGTCTCCCATCCAAGTAGCATCCAGGGAAGAGCCCATCTGTGCTTAGCTTATGAGAGCTGACACCATCACAGCTCCTCGGTAACATGGTCCACTAAACACTGTTCTCCCCCCCTTTTTCTTTTTAGTTCCTCAAGTCCTCAAGAGCTGCACCGAATTCATTGAGAAGCATGGCATTGTGGATGGAATATACCGTCTGTCCGGAATTGCGTCCAATATCCAGAAGCTACGGTATGCTTGTATTGTATTCAATGAATCCCAGCCCATGCTAATTGAAATGCTCTGGCTTCAGAATCCTAGAGTTTGGTAATTACAGGTGATGGGTGTCTGGGAGAACAGTTGGGGAGCTACCGTGCCAGCAGCTCCCCACTGCTCATGGCTGCTTCATGAACAATATGCTATAGCTCTGCAACATTTAAAATCCCACTTGTCTCTTTTTTACAGAAGTTAAGGGAAATGATTAACTTTGTCTACATGCCAAAGTGTCTCTGGTTTTAACTCAACTCTCTTTTTAAATCAGTTTATTAAACTGGTGCACACCCACCGTGTGTATGCCCTTATTTCAGTTCAAGGACAGCACATTTTGATTTAGCTTAAACCTGTTTCCAGTTGATGTTAACAAAGCGTTTTAAAAAGACCACTCTTAGTCTGAAAAAGTGGGTCCTCGTGGGTTTGCATCAGTTGCAATGGTATGAGTTTAAATCCCCACCCTAGTTTATACCAGTGCAGATTTTCCAGTAGACAAATCCTTGGCAATACTTGGATATTGCCTGTCTTTCTAGAATACCATTAGCACGTCTCAGGTGGGCAAGCAACCTATACCCTTGCAGTGGAAGTTGCTAGCTGAAGGAACTCATTCTCCTTTACCTTCACCTCACTCCACCCCTTCTTATTTTGAAATAATGTTCTAAAATTCTCCCTACTCCTTCCCCCAAAGAGCTTGTTTACACCCGGAGTAATTCAGGAACCCCTATTCTGGAATAACCATTCTTGAATACCTCTGTGTTTGGGCTCCCGGAATGAGTGTCTTGTTCTGGTTTAGTTTAACCCGCTTTGTAAGTGGATTAAATAAACTAGACCAAAGTACTCTTATTGAAGAGTAAGTGTGTCCACCCTTGGAGTTATTCAGGGATAGCTGTTCCTTAATAACTCCGTGTGTAGTCAAGCCCTCAGAGCAGTAGTTTTTGGCACAAGGGTTGTTTGTGGCCCGGTCAGCAGAGAACTGCTGCCTGTTTGATATCCTTAGGGCCCTATAAGTAATACATATATTGTGTGGGTACAGCCACATAAGAGACAGCCCTGCATATATGGGCCACAATGGTATTAAAGGTTGAAAACTATTGCCTCTAAGTGACTTTTGCTGGCCTCGATTTTTCCTTGGATATGACCCAGTCTCTTTTGCTCCTTTTTGATGTTTGCCTAGAGTGTTTTATGGTTTCCTTGTGTAACTCCCCAAATACAGCAAAGAGGGCTCTTTATTTATGAACAACAACAATGAACTGCCAAGTTGCTAGATGGGTTTGGTTTGCTTATATGATACTTCAGATGAAACAACATGGTGCTGTTATCATTCAGTAGACCCACTGAATCCTCGGCTCACTACACAGGTTAAGTGGCTTGATTGTGCAATGAGCCTTTCTGCAGTGGAAGGTGAGGTGCAAACAATCCCTCCCTCTCACCCCATGGCATTTAGCTGGGTAAGCTAGCCTGAGGTTGGGCTTAAAGCACCTACAAATCGGGCCAGAGGTGTTTTCTGTAGCAGTGGAATTGGGCCCAAAACCTAAGTTAACTTCCTGGTGAAGTAGGGATGTTAAAATGCAGGTATTTAACTAATTGAGTTGTTGATAGAATTTTTATCAAATACTTGATGAGTCGATAGGCAGCCCAGCCCAGTTCCAGCCAAACCCCGCTGCAGCTCAGCAATTTAAAAGGCAATAGGAGCTGGGCAGCCTGCCCTCTGGCTCCCAATGCATTTTAAATTGCAGAGCCACAGTGGGGTTTTGTCCCGCACCTGGTGTGAGCCGGAACTGAGCCAGGCTGCCTGCCCATCCAGCAGCAGCCCCTGTGCTTGGGGTTCCCAGCAGGGATTTGGGACCTCCTGTGCCCAGGGACTGCTGCCACAAAGCAGCCCCTGCCCGGAGCCGAATTGCCATGGATAGGGGCTGCTTTGTGGGAACATCCTCTGCACCTCCCTCCATCACCTTCCTTCTCCTCCCCCTCGCCCCCGCTCCCAGCCTCTGATGGACCCAGCTGCGGCGGGGGGGGGGGAGAGGGCATAAATGGGCGGCACCACAGAGATGGTGCTGGGGGGAACCAGCTTTTAAGATGGCTCCCCCCAGCACTGACTCCTGCTCCCCCCAGCTGCCTCTGATACATTGGGGAAAACGACTGCTCTGTGGGCTTGACTACACACAGAGGGCACATCTACACAGCACCGTTATTTCAGAATAACTAACGTTATTTCAAATAATTAAGTGCACAACTACACACAAGCAGTTATTTCGACATTATGTCCCGCCAGAGGACTTCTTACTCCAGATCCTGTAACCCTTACTGTACGAGGATTTAGGGAAGTTGGGGAAAGAGTGCTCTATTTCGAAATAAGTGCTGTGTAGACATGCCCAAATTCGAAATGCTATTTCGATTTAAGCTACGCAGTTCACATAGCTCAAGTTGCGTAACTTATTTCAAGTTAAGCCCTGCTGTGTAGACGTACCCAGAGTTATTAAGGAACATCTATTCCTGAATAACTGATACAGAGGCAGCAAGCGGGAGCAGGGGAATACAAGTAGTCGACTCGACTACCCGAAAAGCATAGGCTTATCCAGTAGTCAACTGGTCGACTACCCCTTTACGCCCCTACAGTGAAGACATTTTTTAGGGGCTACACATGTACGGGCACAAGATTGGTTCCATTATGTAATATGGGGAGAACTTAATGTTTTAACTAGGCTCTTGAACTGTGCCAAAGCTTTTGACTTGGTTTCTCTTCCTTGTGTTGCAAACCAGAATGACAGCTTGGATGAATGCATGAAAACCAAGCCTGTGACGTGGTAGTTGCAGTGTAGTGCAGTGCAGCTGTCTGCTGCATAGGAGATGAGCAGTTCCACTTCAAGAACTCAGCTTCATCTGCTCACCAATCCCAGTGTCCTGACTCACTATGCTAGTCTGTGGCTAATTGGAAACAGGAATTTCCATGCACATATTCCAGTGGGAAGCAAGGCTTGCCAGCCCCAGCCCGCTGAGTGCAGCTTTTATTTCATAAACATTTATGCTTTGGGTTTTGCTCGCTCTTTTCCTCTCTGTGAAAACCAAGGGAATGCACATGAGTTTTCTTCATGTGGTCCCTGGCTCCTTTTGTTCTTGCTGGGCTTTCAAGCTTGCATCCAAGGAATTTCTGCATATAGTAGTTTTGATGTACAGCAGCTGTTGATAGACCCTGATGTTCAATGTTGCTTATAATTTCAGTTTCCATGCCTTTGAAATTTCAAGGAGGTAACATTTTCATTTTGGCCCATAGGGAATCTTACCTAGGCAGATCTCAGTCACAATCACTGGTGTTAGAGGTGTAAATTGCCTGCAACAGTGTTGAGACTATATACTTAAAATATAACAGTATTTGCAGGAAATATGATTTCTGGGCAACCAGTTAGCTGTGAACCCAACCATCCCATCTTGGAAAAACGTGAGCTTGCAACAACACAAACGTGACTTTTGTGGTTTTGGCTCTAAGTCATGTATTTAGTCTTGTGAGCCGTGTTCTTACATTCCTTTGACTCTGGTTTGTTTTTTGTTTTGCTCCATTCGCTCCCACCACCCCATCTGCCTTTCTCCTGTAGCCACGAGTTTGACTCCGAGCAGATCCCCGACTTGACTAAAGATGTTTACATTCAAGATATCCACTGTGTGGGCTCCCTCTGTAAGCTCTATTTCCGCGAGCTCCCCAACCCCCTGCTCACATATCAGCTGTACGAGAAGTTCTCAGTAAGTACATGCTGGTTAAGGGCAACTTCTCTGTGGGTTTGGTCAGCAGGAATGACAAAGCCTGTTTTGTAAAGCATGGTAACAGGAAAGAGATCCTGCTGAAGCATTTTCTTTCTCTTTATGTTTAAAAATGGTTATTCCTGAAAAGGGGGGGCTCAAAGCATTGGCTTAGGCCGATCCTGTTTGGGCATGCTCCTTAAACAACACTGCTGCACCCCAGCTAGGAGCCACACTGCTGTGCTTGTGTCCGACACTCCAGGTTCGCAGTAGATGTAACCATTACAAATCCTATTGGTTACATGGTTAACCATTTTTGCCAGGTGGGACAAGGGAGGGAAGGATGGTGCAGGGGTGCTCCCACGGCTCCTGGGGAGCTGGCTGCCGCCCTGCGCTGCAGACTCTGCAGAATAAGACACATACTGCAGAACCTGCAGTGCAGCTGGCTTGCTGGGAGTGGAGCCGCGAGCTGGTGTGCATAAGCCAGCCCCTAGTCCAGCTCCTGTGGATCCGGCTGCACTGGGGGCTCTGCAGTATAACCCTTATACTACAGCTCCCCAGGAGTTGGCATGCGCCTGTAGGGCAGAAGAGTGTAAGCGTAATGGAAATGGATAAGCTCTCATATCCCTAGTTCGCAGCATCCTTTGCTGTTACCTTCCTGGGATTGGCGTGCCCTTGTGCCAGGGCACAGTACCCTGCTCTAGACTTTGCAGCACCAGGAAGGAGGCACAATTGTGTGAATCTCCTCAGCATTTGAGGGAGTCTCCTGCAGATACTAAAGATGCTCTCCAGTGGCACAGTCCACAAGGGAGGGCTTCAGTGGGAATAGCTGCTGCTGCTGCTGCTGCTGCCTTCCTTTGGGATGAATGGTACCTCCACTGAAGCACAGAGTCACTCCGTGCCGTCAACGCACAGCTCCTGGGCCAGCCTCATTGTGCCTTTCATGTTAGTTATAGGCAAGTCCACCCCCTCAGCACACAGAGAACATGATGGAGGGGGCAGCCTTAACACTTACGTGGAAAGGTAAATCCTACATATCTAAATGCCAGCAAACCGAGCACCATCCAAACCGTTTGAGTTGCACGTGCAAATGCCCAGTATCTTAAATGTATTATCTTGTTGCAGGATGCTGTGTCTGCTGCTACAGATGAAGAACGATTGGTTAAAATTCATGATGTCATCCAGCAGCTACCCCCACCGCACTACAGGTTAGTGTGTGGACTTTTACCCCAGTCTGACAGTGAACCAGGATCCTAGCTTTCCATTCTTAGCCTGCCTAGGTCAAAGGTGACCAGTGCAGACGAAACCAAAATCATGCAATGCTAAATATTGGGATTTGGCTACAGCACAATAGTGTCACTTGTTGGAGGGCAAAAAAAACCTTGCTACTACACAGTCCTCACATAGGAAGGGCATGCTGACATTACTGTATGCTTTCGGATTTTCCCCATCTAAGATGGAAGCATTCTTCCTGCATATACTGTATAGTTGAGTGCAGTTGGAAGGATTTCTGACTGTATAACATGGGCCTACATTTTAATTAGATTAGTAACAACACAGACTGTACATAAATCTTATCTGACTTACTCTGTGCAATATTCATCCATGTGGGGGTGAATATAGAGCCCATCACATCCAAATAGTCCGATTTCATTATGGAGAGGGCAGGTGGGCCGTGAGACATTGGACAGGATCTTTTTAATGAGGACAAAAATCCATAGGTTGAAATAAGGAAACAAATAGGGAGAAGAATGAAGTGAATAACAGGAGAGTCAGAACTTTAACTGGCCTTGTTGGGCACACCTCTGGCAATCTGATGACACAGATGAAGATGTGCATCTGAAATCATGTGAAAAAGGAAGCACCGTACAAGTGTAAATTACACTGAGTGCAGCTGGGGCCTCAGGATCGAGAGGGCAGGTGTTCTACTGACAGCAGAGAGGAACTGCTCTCCCTCATGCATTCAAGAAAGGGAGGCAGCGTTTGTGAACTTGGCAGTCAGAAAATGGGCATAGGAATTGGAGCTGTTTTTCATGGCATGCTCTGAAATTGATGGAGAACCCGGTTGCCTGAGACGTGTCTGTGATTTGCCCCAATGCCAGTTACAATTTCTTCACTGGCTTTTGTTTGTGCCATTCCTGCCAAGACCAGCTGGGGTGTGCAGAGATTAGTGTCCCAGGGGGCTTTGTTCATATCACCAGACTTTTTTTTTTTTTTTTAAAAACCCGGGTGAGAGATAAGGAGGGCATGAGAACAGTCACATTCACATTTCCAATGGGATAACGGTGCTGCAAGTGAACCCCCTAGTGGTTCACTTGAGGTTTCCTCCTAAAAACGTTACTGAGGCTTGGCTGCACGGACTTTTTGGAAGAAAAGAGCTTTTTTATTCCCCTAATAATCTTCTGACAAACAAGAGTTTCCAGGCTGCTGATTGTGGCACTTGGCAGCACAGGCTGTAGAAGGGCAGTGTATGTCTTGTGGGGTTTTGTCCATTCCATTTCCAATAAATGTTGACTTTTGAGCATAAGGCTTTGTCTCTGCATGTCTGTTGCATAGAGCATGCATGCAAAGAGAAACCAGGCAGTGGTGCCAAGCAGGGTGCAGGGTAGGAAAGAAGTAAAGACTGGACAGGTCTGGGAAGGCTTGAGATTCTGCTCGTGGTTAGCTATGCACTCACCTCTTCAAGTGTCTGGCTGCCATTCAGTGATAGAACCAACTTAACTGGGAGCTGCAAATCCACTCTTGTTAGGGGATACAAGAGAACCTGTTCTCACATTATCAGCGTTACAGTCAACGCACCAGGCTTCGCTGACCTCCATTGCTGGCCATAATAAGTACAGTTAACGCAGGGTGCTTATCATCTGTGCTGTTGAAAAGTAATGCTCTCTGAGAGTGTGAACACTGGCTTGGAAAGTTTCACTCTGTATCTTATTTTGATTTATAAATATACATCTGCAGGCATCCATCCCATGCACTAGACTACGTCACACAAAACCTAACAGAGATCATCCTTTCTTGGTTCTTAAAGCTGGGATTTTCAAAGCAGTCTCTCACCGTGATCCCACTTGGGTGCCAAAATAAAAACCCTCCTCTGCCTTACACAAAAGGAGAATAAGATAAACCCCTTTCCCCAAAGCCTGAGAGGTTTTTCAGCATGACCAAGAAGTTATCTGACCAGGCTCTGCCTGATCACATAGAGCAAATATTTTATTTCTGTGGCACTACATTGTGGGAGAGCAGCCACGTAATGAACTTAGGCCAGGTCTACACTTCAGAAGGAAGGTTGGCTTAAGGTACACAACTCCAGCTACGTAAATAATGTGTGTGTGATTTGCCCCAACGCCAGTTACTGGCTTTTGTTTGTGCCATTCCTGCCAAGCTGAGCTTGGACCTGTCTCCATAGTGAGAGGTTGTTGGGAGCAAATTCTGTCATCCATTTCCCTTACTGGCTTGCAACAGTGAGGAGTACTGGTGCTGACGGGTGCCTAAGCATTCAATTTAGTGGGTCTTTACTAGACCTGCTAAATCGAATCCTGGAAGGTTAATCACCAGAGCATTGATCCTCCGGTAAGTGGAAACGTGGCCGTGGAGTGACTAGCTGGTTCTGTAGCCTGTTGAGCTAGTGGAGTTGCAGGTATTTTTGCCCATGTCATGTTTTGTTTGCCTGCCCTTAGGTGGTTTAGTAAATCTAACAAATGCATATGTTTCTATACTGTCTCTTTCTTCAATGTGATTATCTGCCTGAGGCAACATTTTTATCTTGCTTAGGACACACCATTCCTCCACTTGCTATCAAGCAAATACAAGGCATGCTAATGGGAATCAAATGTTTGCCTATCAGTTAAACAGATTTTTTGCATCTCTTTCTCGTTTTTCAGGACACTGGAGTTCCTAATGAGGCACTTGGCTCATCTAGCTGATTACTGCTCCATCACAAACATGCATACCAAGAACTTAGCAATTGTCTGGGCACCAAACCTGCTACGGTATTTCCTCTCACCTTTATGTTTAAAACATGTGTCACAGCTGTTCCTCTGAGTAAATATTATATGCTGAGATTACATCATGCTGTGTTCCCAAGAGCTGCTGAATGTCAGCCCCAAGAAAACAGGCTAAAACATCCTCTGGTCTTGATTCTGCAGTTCTTACTCAGGCGCAACTCCTATTGGTTTTTCAGTGAAAGATTTTTTGGAGAAAGTGCTTTGAGTCTGGACAGATTTGGGCATGTTGGGCCAGGTCCTCTCTGGGTGTAAACAGCATCATTCCCATTGACTTCAGTGGAATTATATTTCGCCATTATAACTCCACTGCCTGACAGAATTGCTCCTTATTTACCACAGTGTACACTGTATTTACAACAGGCGCATTTTTTCCCTCCACTGACTTTTTTTTTTGCTCTCCCTCAGCTAGATGTGGATACTCTCTCCTTTAGCATCCAGGGAAACAGGTTCCATTTTGCAGCACCATTATTATCCCATTGCAGCAGTCTGTATAGTCCTTTCTTTGAGAGGATAACAAGTTTTGTGGATAAGGGAGAAGCGGTGGACGTGGTATACCTAGACTTTAGTAAGGCATTTGATACGATCTTGCATGACCTTCTTGTCAATAAACTAGGCAAATACAATTTAGATGGGGCTACTATAAGGTGGGTGCATAACTAGCTGAATAACCATTCTCAGAGAGTAGTTATTAATGGTTCAGTGTCGTGCTTGAAGGGCACAAGTGGGGTTTCGCAGGGGTCTGTTTTGGTACCGGTTCTGTTCAATTTCTTCATCAGTGATTTAGGTATTGGCATAGAGAGTACACTTATTAAGTCTGGAAGTGCTTTGGAGGATAAGGTCATAATTCAAAATGATCTGGACAAACTGGAGAAATGTTTTGAAGAGAGTTGGCAGTTTTTCAAAGGGACATTATTAAGGACCCAAAAGCAAGCTATTCTGCTGCATAGGAAAGATAGAAAATATGGCAAAAGACCGTGTTGGCTTAACCGGGAGATCTTGCATGATTTAAAAATAAAAAAGGAGTCATATAAAAAATGGAAACTACACAAATTACAAAGGATGAATATAGGCAAACAATACAGGAATGCAGGGGCAAGATTAGAAAGGCAAAGGCACAACACAAGCTCAGACTAGCTACAGGCATAAAGGGAAACAAGAAGACATTCTATAAATATATTAGAAGCAAAAGGAAGACTAAGGGCAGGGTAGGCCCATTGCTCAGTGAGAAGGGAGAAACAGTAGCGGGAAACTTGGAAATGGCAGAGATGCTTAATGACTTCTTTGTTTCGGTCTTCACCGAGAAATCTGATGAAGGAATGCCTAAGATAGTGAATGCTAGTGGGAAGGGGGTAGGTTTAGAAGATAAAATAAAAAAAGAACAAGTTAAAAATCACTTAGAAATGTTAGATTTCTGCAAGTCACCAGGGCCTGATGAAATGCCTCCTAGAATACTCAAGGAACTGATAGAGGAGGTATCTGAGCCTTTAGGTATCATCTTTGGAAAATCATGGAAG
>JANRFK010000961.1:7940368-7962676 GCA_030068395.1 Apalone spinifera
TTGGATGTAAAAAGTACAAAAATAATAAAAGTGCTGTAAAACTTAAAACAAAAAATCAGTTTTCTGCAAATTTCAGTTGCGTTGATGTACCCCCACCCCCCAAACTTCTCTCGACTACCCCTAAGGGTTACTCATACCACTGGTTGAGAAACACCGGTCTAGAGAATTTGAGCTATGAGGGAAGACTGAAAGAATTGGACTTGTTTAGTTTAGAAAGGAGAAGACTGAGAGGGGACATGATAGCAGTTTTCAAGTAGCTAAAAGGGTGTCACGAGGAGGGAGAAAAATTGTTGTCCTTGGCCTCTGAGGACAGGACAAGAAGCAATGGGCGTAATTTTCACCAAGAGAGGTTTAGTTTGGACATTAGGAAAAACTTCCTAACTGTCTGGGCATTTAAACCCTGGAATAAATTGCCTAAGGAGGTTGTGGAATCTCCATCTCTTTAAGAGCAGGATAGGTAGACATCTCTCAGGGATGGTCTTAGACAGTGCTTGGTCCTGCTGTGAGGGCAGGGGACTGGCCTCGATGACCTCTCAAGGTCCCTTCCAGTTCTAGTGCTCTATGATTCCATGAATAGATGTGACTAGTAGGTTTCAGGGGTGCTGGAACAATTTCTGTAATGAGGGTGCGGAGGCTGTTGGGCCCTACCGTGAACCCTGTATATCATGGAAACCACTTCAAGCCACAGCTTGAGGCTGATTTTGAATGGCGGGGTCCTTGCTGAGCAGGGCTAGTTGCAGATTTTCCTGGCTACTAGGGGAAAAAAGTCATTTAAAGGGCTACTGTGAACCTGTTCATGTAGTTGTTTTAACTTCAAGTGCACATGGAAGGAAAGGCAAAAAATAGGCACGCCTCCTACACGCAACTCTGTCACTACCTCAGTTTGGACCCGCAACAACTGCTCCTCCCTCCTCTAGGGACACACGGCTCCTAGGGACGTCAGCTGGAGTCATCTCCAGGCTGAAGTCATCGCAGCACCAAATACTGCGTGATGTAAGGGAAAACTAAGGGATTTACCCCAGCCAAGAATTTGGCCCTTAAAGTGCTATGTCGGCCTATTCTGGAGCCCAGCCTAAGTGGTTATATAGCTGGTCAGCAGCGCAAGTCACTATGGGTGTGTCTAGACTACAGGGTTTTGTCAACAAAAGTGGCCTTTTGTCGACAAAACTATACTTGCATCTACACTATCGCCAAATTCTGTCGACAGCGGTAAACTGCATTCTACGAGGAATAACGCCTTTTGTTGACAGAGTTCTGTCAACAGGGGGCATTATTGCATCTACACTGTCCTTTGCGTCTACAGTCTCATGTCGACAAAGTGGCTTGCTTTGTCGACGGAACTGGATGTAGTCTAGACGCTCTTTATCGACAGATGCTTTGTCAACAGTATCTGTAGACAAAGCCTCTGTCGACAAAAGCCTGTAATCTAGACGTACCCCTAGTGCACTGACCCCGTATCCAATTGCAGTCTCTCCTTGTTAACATAGAAGTTTAATCTGACATTCTCGTCCTTAGGTCGAAGCAGATAGAGTCTGCCTGTTTCAGTGGAACAGCTGCTTTCATGGAGGTCCGAATCCAGTCGGTGGTGGTAGAATTCATCCTGAATCATGTTGATGTCCTCTTCAGCTCCAAACTCAGCTCAGTCATACGAGATGGGGCAGGTATGTACATTCCTAAGAGGAGGGGTTAAAAGTGCCACAATTAGGGCAGACTTTTAGCGCAAACTCTAGCCTCTCCAATAGATATTTGGAACAGTGTTTACAGTAAAAAATAAATAAATAAATAAATAAAGGCCAATATGCTGTCATAACAGGGTTGCATGCGATTTTCTAAACCGCTCTAAACACTTTAGCTCTGTTGTAACAAGTGCCTCTGCAAGGAAAGTTGACCTACAGAGTTGGAGCCAGCTGTGCGGCTGCCTAATAAGCCCCACGCAGGGGCAGGGCTGTTGCAGCCTCCGCTTCCCTGGCCATAGAAGCTCACCTCTCCCATGGCTAGATGCACATCTCCAGCATCAGCAGGGCCTGCTGCGCCTGGGGAAAGGCATGTCCTCTGGCCCCAGCAGCAGGGCTGGATTAAGAAAGGGGCTTTAGGATCTACAGCCCTGTGCCAAGTAGGGGGGGAGGGGCGGGGCTCATTAACATGGAATCCTGGACTGCAGCCCCTAAAGCTCTTGTGCTGTGGGCCAGTCCTTCATGGCATGGGGAGGCAGCTCCACACGCTGCTATCTCCTTCCACTGCCTCGAGCCATGTCACCATGAGCTCTGGGAAGCTCTGCCCTCTCCTGGAGGCTCCCCATAGCTCCCATTGGCTGGGAATCATCATCTGCAGATGAGCCAGAGGGAGCACAGGCCACACCCACCCACCTGTTCCCCACTATCACAAAATGGGCTTGCCCCTGGTAAGTGCCCCAGACCCATACCGATACAGAGGTGATGTCATATTAGTGCATATAACAAAATTCATTCCACACTTGGACCTAATAAATTAGAGGGAACACTGGCTGTAGCCTTGGAAGAAATGGGAAAAACCCCACAACTACAGCAATAACACAGTGCAGCTCTTAATGTATTATGCTCTACCCCACTATTAGTTAGGAATGATTAAAATCATACAAACTAGTTGCAAGCATGTTTTAACATTTTAAGTCATTCCCATTTCAGATATTTAGATATAGCTCTTCCTTCCCATACTCTGAGCTAGAACCATGGGAAAAGGAGTCAAAGAAAACCAGCCATGAGAAAGAAAACTGTCACCTATCTACGTGGTTTTAAACCGTCCTATAGGATAATTGAAAATATCCAAGTCATAGAATTCAGAGAGGGTTTAAAACTGAGACAAGATCCAAACAGTTTCCAGTGTTTGTTCATTCTCTCTCGTACTCGCGCTCTCTCTCTCTTGTTCTTTCTTGTTCTCTCATTCTCTTTCCTCTTTCTCTCTCTTGTTCCTCTCGTTCTCACTAGCTCGCTCATTCATTCTCATTCTCTCTCGTTCTCTTTTGTTCTCTCGTTCTCATTTGTTTGTCTCTCTCGTTCTCGCTCTCTTATTCTGTTGTTTTCCCTCGTTCTTGTCCTCTCTCATTCTCACTCTGTCATTCTTGTTCATTCTCCATCATTTTCATTCTCTTTTGTTCTCTATCGTTCTTCTTCTCACTCTTTCACTCTCTCGTTCTCTCTCTAATTCTCGCTCTCTCGTTCTTTCCCATTCTCCCTCATTACCTTTTTCTCGTTCTTCTTCACACTGTTGTTCTCGCTCACCCTCTCATTCCCTTGTTCTCTCCATCTCTCTTGTTCCCTCATTCTCTCACTTGTTCTCTCTTGTTCTTTCATTCTCATTCTATCATTCTTATTCTCTTTCCCGTTCTCTTTTTCTCTTACATTGTCTCATTCTCTCATTCCCTTGTTCTCTGTTGTTCTTTCTCTGTCTCTCTCTTTCATTCTCTCTCCTGCATTCTCATCTCTTTCTCTTGTTCTGTTTCATTCTCACTCTTTTGCCCTCATTCTTTCTCTCGCTTTCTCACTCTCTCTCCCTTTCGTTTTGTCTTTCCCATTCTCTCTCTCGTTGTCTTTCCCTCGTTCTCTCTTGTTCATTTTCTCTTTCTCGTTCTGTCCCTTATTTCCTCATTCTCTCTTGTTTGTTCTCTCATTCATTATCTCGTTGTCTTTCTCGTTTTCTCTGTCTTATTCTCTCTTTCATGATCTCTTGTTCCCTCATCTCCCTCTATTTTCTCTTTTATTCTCTTTCTTGTTCTCTCATTCTCACTCCCGTTCTCTCCCTCATTCTCCTCTCTTGTTCTCATTCACAAATTGTCTCGTTCTCTCTTTCTCTTCCTTTCTATTGTTGTTATTCTTCCTATCATTCTCGTGCTCTCGCTCTTTCTTTCTCATTCTCTTTCTCTCTCATACTCTTTCTCTCTTGTTCTCTTTCAACCAGAGAGAGAGAGACAACAAAAGAGGGAGGGAACACAAGAACGAGAAATAACAAGGGGGGAGAGAATGAGAGAACAAAAAAGAACAGAGGAGAGAATGAGAACATGAGAGAGAGAGAGAGAGTGAACAAAAGAGAACAAAAACACAAGGGAATGAGAGTACGAGAGAGAGAAATGAGAGAGAGAATGGGAGAACAAGAGCACGAGAACGAGGGGGGGAGAGAGAAAAGAAAATGAGAGAATCAAAGAGAAGAAAAGAGAGCAAGGGAGAAAACAAGAACATGAGAGAACAGGAATGAGAGAATGAGCGGGAGAGAACGAAAGAGAACAAGGGAGAGAACCAGAATAAGGATATGTCTACACTACAGCGTTATTTCGAAATATCTAATTTTGAAATAGTTATTTTGAAATATCTTATTTCGAAATAACGTGTCTACACACACAATGCATTTTGAAATAGCTTTTTGGTATTTTGAAATAGCGCGTCCACACTGATTGGACGCTGAATTGCATTTAAGGCCAGCCAGAACTGGTTCCGGCAGGGCATCAGGTCAGAAGTTACCTTGTGGCCAGCGCGGACAGCAGGGCACCCTGGGAAGAGCTGGAGGCCCCCTATTTTGAAATAAGCGTCTACACAGTGCTTATTTCGAAATAGCAATTTCGAAATTGACACTATTCCTCGTGGAATGAGGTTTACCAATTTCGAAATAAGCCCTTCGTTATTTTGAATTAGTTTTGAAATAGCAGTTGCTTGTGTAGACACTAGGAAAGTTATTTCAAAATAACGGCTGTTATTTCGAAATAACTTTGCTGTGTAGACATACCCTCAGAGATAACGAGAGAACAAGAATGGGAAAGCAAGAAAGAATGAGAACCAGAGAGAACATGAGCGCGAACAAAAGAGAATGAACACACGAGAACAAGAGAGAAGGAGAACAAGGAAGAGAGTGTGAGAGGGGGAGAACAAAAGAGAACGAGAGAGCAAACGAGCGAATGAGAGCGCATGTGAGAGAATGAGAATGAGGGAGAGAGCGAACAAATGACAACATAGACATGAGAATGAGAGAGAACTAGAGAGAGAGATTGAGGGACAGAGTGAGGGAGAACAAGGGAGGGCGAGAGAGCGCAAGAGAGAACGAACAAGAGCACAAGAGACAACAAGGGAGAACAAAAGAACGAGAGAGTGAGTGAAAGAGGGAGAGAGCACGAGGGAATGGGAACAAGAGAGGGAGAGGGAACGAGAGGGAACTAATGACAGAGAGAGGGAGAGAGAGCAAGACAAGCAACAAGAGAGAGAATGAACGAGAGAGAACGAGCAAGAGAGAACACGAGACAACAAGAGAGAGACAATGAGGGAGAACGAGTGAGAGAGAGACAAGGTCTCTCGCTCTCTCTCTCGCACGCACATGCGGACACACGCACGGAACCATAGTGGCCTTTTCTTAGGTTTCCAAGGGCTCAGGAAATGTGACAGTCTAATTTGGGTCTTATTTTTCCTGCTGCTCCTTTCTGATTCTCGTCTTTACCTCTGGTTTTCATTTGCAGGTCACACTTCCTTATCACGCCCGAAGTCACTGCTGGTGTCCTCTCCCTCAACTAAGCTGCTCACCCTGGAAGAGGCACAAGCCAGGACACAAGCCCAGATCAACTCCCCTATCGTGGCAGACAGTAAATACATTGAAGTGGGAGAAGGCCCTGCGGCATTACAGGGGAAATTCCACACTGTGATAGACTTTCCATCTGAAAGGTAGAGGCTTTTATTCTCCAGCACCCTCTGTTTCCACGGGCTTTTAAAGATTTTAAAGTCCTCTGACCTCTCCAGGACTCACTCACAATGCAGGATTGTAGCCAGTGAGGACTGGGTTGATCTGTATCCAAGACACATCTGGCTCATGTTTGAGGGCAAATGCAACTCTTTCCCTCCAGAGATTCGTGTGCACATGCACGTGTCCACAGAGACTTCAGGGATGCAGTCTGGGGTCAAGTTGTTTTTATAGTGCACATGAAATTGTCTCAAATCTCTTACCTGTATCAGCAGTCCTTATATGTTTAGATTACAATTATAATGGAGGGAACAGGTACATTAGTCTATAAAATAAGAGTATTTTTGGTTCAGACTGAGTGTGCTGTTCAGGCCTGGAAGCTTAAACATTTCACCTGCTCTGCTGCAAGAAGGAAATTAATGTTCTTTGTACTTTGCTCAGTGTTATTAAATGGAGCTGACCCCACAAGTTTCAGGAGTGGATCATCTCAGTCTAGGAAAGAGAAAGGAGGGGAGGTTGATAGCAGCCTTCCACTACCTGTAGGGGGGTTCCAAAGAGAATGGAAAGAGGCTGTTCTCAGTGGTGGCAGAAGGAGGAGCAATGGTCTTAAGTTACAGTGGAGAAGGTCTAGGTTGGATATTAGGAAAAACTATTTCACTAGGATGGGGTGAAGCACTGGGATGGGTTACCTAGGGAGGGGTGGAATCTCCATCCCTAGAGGTTTTTAAGTCCCAGCTTGACAAAGCCCTGGCTGGGATGATTGAGTTGGGATTGGTCCTGCTTCGGGCAGGGGGCTGGACTCAATGACTCCTGAGGTCTCTGTAAGCCCTACGATTCTGTGATTCTTTCCAGATAGAGGAGCATAAATACTTTTTGCTGCTGACATATAGATGTATCCAGTGTTCTTCGCTTTGTTTCAGCACCAGGTTCTCTGCATGGATAGTGGACATCATGCTCCACCCCCGGACGTCTCCTGCATGTTGTTCTGTTCCCTTTGTGCCAGAAACTGGAGCAGGCAGGATGTGCTGTGCCGCTTGTCCTCCCAGCACTGGGACCATGCTGCCTGCCTGCCCAGTGCTGGAAGGGCAGGGCTAGGCTGCCACAGGGGTGCTCCTGGTTCTGGCAGGGAGAGAGGAAGGGGTGGAGCCAGAGGCTAGCTTTCCCCAAAGGTGCATTCACCTGCCATCAAAGCCAGCAGGCCAGATGCAGAGGGAATCGGGTCTGGTGGGTAAGACTTAGTAACTGGCTACATTTCCTTTCTGCAAACCCCGTTCTGCTTTCTTGCTTCAGAAAAAGAACGTCCAACAAGATGAAGAAATCACCTGTGGGCAGCTGGCGCTCCTTTTTCAACCTGGGAAAATCCTCTTCAGTCTCCAAGCGGAAACTGCAGCGCAACCCAAGTGAGCCCTCCGAAATGAAAGCCATAGCGCTGGCAGGTGAGGAGAGGGCCTTTGTTCCTCCCAACAAGGGTGCTGCTGGGAAAATTACCCACATTTGGCAAGCCTCTCTGTTCCCCTCCAGTGCTTCATCCATGAGAGAAGTTTTGAGTCTGCTACAGCCTCTCATTAACGGACCCTGAGTTATTTAGCTGAGGAATTAGGAGGTTCGCACCTTTAGATCTAAACTGCAGGTTCAGTCTTCACCTAGGTGTAATATTCAGGACTGACAGATCAGTGCTCATGGGAACATTAGTATCTTGGTATAGCACTTATGCCAGAATAAAAGCATGTTCTGGTTTAGCTTCTGTCTCTTTGGAAGCAGCATGAGCTGCAAAAGGGCCCTCATTCCAAAAGAAGAAAATCCACACTGGGAGTTTATCCTACTATTGTTATAGCAGTATAGAAATGCCCATAAACTTCCCCTTGTATCGCTAAGGCTGCATGTAATGTTATGTACCTCTCCCTTACCCACAACCTCCTTTTCATATAGACCCATCTAGTAGCTCTCTCAAAGTTATGGAACACTAGCAGGTGGTATTTTAAGAGAATCTGAATCATTTGCCATTTTCCTTAGTATAAAATGAAATGAGAGGGAGTAATTTGGAAGTCCCAACTTGGCTGTATTGGGGAGCCCTTGCATATTTTATGGCACAGTGCATTCAAAAAATATCCACAGACTTCCCCGGTACCAGTGTTAAAGTTAATGCTTGTTCTGTGCCCACAAAATACGCATTCTCCTCTCCCTTTGCATTGTGCTGCCCTCTGAATACAATCTTGAAAACCAAGGGGCATCCTTTGGTTACATAGAGGTTGCCAGGCCTCTCTCCAGCTGCTAGAGGGTAGAAGTGGGCCTTCAATGAGCCTTTTACTGTAATGGCCCGTGGAGCCACTGATAGATGGTGATAATTAGAGTAGCCCTCAGACTACTATGAACTACACTGGTGGATCAGTTGTCATTGTCAAGGTTGCTCTTAAGGGGATCCTTACCCATTCCTCCCACTTCAGATTCAAGTGAACTGCACCCTCTCAAAAAGAATCAGAGCTGAGGAGCTGTGGTCAGTTTGCTTCCTAATCCCTCTGTCTGCAGAGGCTCACAGCTTCTTATCAGCTTCTCCAGTCGTAGGGGGGAATATTACACCCCCATCCACTCAGCACCGCTCTTAATTCACTGGGCCTGTTTTTGATGGAAGACTGTAGAAATACCCAGTAGTATGCATTGTGGCAAGAGATACAAAGAGCACCGAGTTGAGATTGGAGCTTTTGGTCGTGTGCATAGGAGAGTAGAAAAGCTGCTTCTATTCAAGCGAGTGGCATGGCTAGTAGAAACCCCTCTGTCTTCATGCCATGTGCCTGCAGCAGATTAGAAAAAGCTTCTTTTGCATTTGGTTCTGTAGGTGGGAGAGGAGACAGCGGGACCCTGCGCTCAGCTAAAAGTGAAGAGTCACTCACCTCCTTGCATGCTGTGGACGGTAAGATGGAAAAACAGCTGGCTCACAAGATGTTGAAGGCAGTGTGGCATTTCTATAGACCGGTGACTGTTAACAGCCCTTCATAAAGTAGATGGCAGCATCTAGGACTAAGTCCTATGGCTTCTGTCAAATCTGTTTTATAAATAGCCAACTACTGTCCAAGCTCCTATGGTCAGTGGCTCTCAACTTTTCCAGACTGTACCCCTTTCCGGAGTCTGATTTGTCTTACGTGCTCCCAAGTTTCACCTCTCTTTAAACCCACTTGCTTACAAAATCAGACCTAAAGACGTGTCACAGCCCATATTGCTTATTTTCTCATCTTTACCATAATTACAAAATACGTTGGACTATGAATATTGCACTTACATTTCTGTACATAGTAGATAGAACAGTATGCAGTCATTGTCGGCATGAAATTTCAGTTTCTACTAACTTTGCTAAAGTGCTTTTTATGTAGCCTGTTTTAAAACTAGGCAGCTAACTGGATGAGTTGAGATATCCCGGAAGTGCTCTGTGTACCCCTGGTTAAGAACAACTATCCTATCTATGAGACATACCATTATTTTGGGGAAACTCTGTGGCCTGTGTTGTACGGGAGATGAATCCAGATGATTATAATGGTCCCTTCTGGCTTTGGAGTCCAAGAATTGATTGCCGAACAGTGTCACATTATGCCAGTGGTTACCTGGGCTGTTGAGAACTACAACATGCCTCCCCCATGCCCAACACCTCCTGCCCAGAGATCCCCAGACCCAGCTGTAAAGGCATGGCGGCAGCCTCAGGTTCTGCCACGTGGTCCCCGGCAGCCTTAAACACATGGCTGCACCACAGCCTTGTGCTAATTGGGCCATGGGTTGAAAACCACTGCATGTGCTCATGTTTCAGTTGGGGATGTAAGCGACTAGTCGACTACCCGGTAAGTATAAGCTTGTCAGATAGTCGATTAGTGACTCATCTCGTCACTTTGCTGCCTCTCTCTGACAGAGGCAGCAAGTGTGGGGAGCAGGAGCTGGCTTAAAAGCCGGTTCTTCCCCAGCATCATCTCCGCAGGGGGGCAGGGGCATGGCAGAGACTGGGCGCAAGCTGGGAATCAGCCATTCCGGCTTGCGCCCTCGTCCCCCCTAAAATTCCATCAATTAGTTGATTAAATGCAATTTAACATCCGTAGTTTCAATGTTACCCTTTCTTAGTGCATGCAACTCATAAACAGTCATGTGCTGACAACTTAATGGTATGTATAGAGTGCCTCTGAAGTCAATAGGAGTTTTTCTTGCTTTTGAAGAGAGGCAGGATTTGGAGTGGAATGTGGCAGAGCAGACTTCTGTGTGATGAACTTCACAGAACTTTGATGACACAGATGGTGTCAAAGTCCAGCAGCTTTCATCCTCTAATTCACAGCATTATCAGGGTGTAAGAAAGAAGCCATTAAAGTCAGAGCAGGGTTCAAGGTAATTTGCCTGGAACCTGAATCTCCCTAGGAGCAAGGCAAGTCATCTATAATTACTGAAATTAGCTTGAATTGACTTAGATTTTACTGGAAATGTCTAAGTAACATCAAACGATCCTGCAGTTGCGCAAAGATTTAACAGTAGATGTTGGCTTCTTGGAACATTTCTAAGGGTGAAGGAGTGAAATGAGATCTGGGCAAAACTCAGCGGACATCAATTTGATGAGCACTAAAATTGAGGCCTTATCTACACTAAAATCACTTGGCCAGCATGGGTATCCCTGTATGATACAGCAGCAAAACTCTGCTTCTGCTGACATCACTTACTGCAGCTTCCTTCTTCCTGCGCTCCCCCAACGGAAGTGCAGTGTTGACAGTGTACCTGCATCTACACTGCAGGTTTTTGCCAGCACAGTCGTGGGGGTCAAACACAGTGGGGTAAAGTGTGTCGCTTACCCCACATCTTCCTCTTATTTTTGAAAAGAAAGGAGAGAAAGGTATAGAGAGAGAGGTTGGTATATAATCAATGTATTACTGACCAAGAAATAGCACGGCTAAATTAATCTCAGTTTTATCAACTGTTCCTTAGCCTAGCAAGTGGTTTCAAGTACGTTCACATTAGCTGTTCAGACTCCCCTTAAACCAAATTGGACTGCGCTGGTTTATTGTTATTTGTATTACTTTAGTGTCAAGAGGCCACAGCTGATGCAGCATTTTAAACTAACTCAGCAAAAGCAGGCAATAAATGCTGTCCTCATGTTTTCAGCGCACGTTTATCTTGTACCCTATTAATGCTCATCCGTCTCTTTGTTGCTAGGTGAATCTAAACTGTTCCGGCCCAGAAGACCCAGGTCCAGTAGTGATGCACTGTCTGCTTCCTTCAATGGGGAGCTCCTGGGGAATATGAACCGCTGCAATTCTTATGATAACCTGCCCCATGACCATGAGAGCGATGGAGATGAGGGGCTGATTCATGTTCCTGCCCTCATCTCTCCTAGGTCAGCTGAAGATGTTGACCTGAGCCCACCGGAGATTGGAGTAGCTAGCCTGGATTTTGACCCTATGTCTTTTCAGTGCAGTCCACCCAAGGCAGAGTCGGAATGCCTGGATAGCAGCATCTCCCTGTTGGAGTCAATGGGTTTTAACAAAGACAAGCCAAGCGTAGCTAAGAAGGACTTGGAGTCTGGCAGCCAGAGTCAGACCCCTGGCAGTGCCACAAGCTCTGAACCAGTCTCCCCGATCCAAGAGAAAATGAGCCCCTTTTTCACGCTGGACCTGAGCCCAACTGAGGAGAAGGCATCCAAAACGCATGCCTTCTCGCCTAAGATGGGGCGAAAGCCAGTCAAGTCTCCGTTGGTGGCTGTAGCAGAGCCAGTCACTTTTACGCTACCCAACCAAGCATCTGAAGGGGTGCCTAGTGCTGCAGGGAGTGCCGCGTCTCCAAACTGGAGTAAAAGCATTAGTGTCAACGAAGCCACAAACAGGTCCCCCACCCAGAGGATGTCCTTGCCCCTGAAAGCCAGCGAGATAGCAGCCAGTGAGGAATGCCACCAAGAGGTCCAGACCCAGGTGACGGTTGCCAAGCCAGAGTTGCAAGAAGGGGAGCAACCTATGCCAAGCGGTCAGAATAAGACTGTACCTTCCGGACACACTCAGCCAGGTACAGTGCGTTTTCCTCCATTCTTTCTTTAAGGGATCTGCTCCCAGAAACTTCTCTACGTGCCTTTTAGGAGAGGGGAATACGCCTCGATTCCGATCCTGAACGAGAGGGCGGTGCAGGTTGTTAAGATCTCAGTAGACACCTCTCTGCCTTTCCCCTCCATCACACAATTCTTGGATACTTTCCACAATATCTTGTGTACCCCCATTTTTTCCATCCTATCCTAAAGTGCAACAGTCTGTAGTGTGTCCTTGCAATATCAGTTAACAAGCAAATTGACCACCTAAGACACTCTTAATGAAAAAAAGCACACCTGCCAACACTTGAGGAAGGGTCTTTTTTCAGCCCCAAAGCATGTGGTCTAAATTGGTTATAAGGGGGTGTCGTTCTCTGCCTTATCCACTTCCTACCTCTCTAGAAATGCAAGAGGAACTTTTAGACAATCACGTGGTGTGGTTTTCATGCTGAACAGCTGTATACTATGCAGCAGCGTTTGCATGTGGGACGGAAGATACGGTGTTTCACCTCCAGGAAATGCTACTGTGCAAAGCTACTATTTTTATAATGGTCTATAAGGCTTAGGTCGCTATCCTTACAGAGTAACAAATCTCTCTCTCTCAATTTTCCCCCCCATTAGGAGCAGTTGCCCTCAACTCCCCCCAGGATCCTGTTCCTGTCAGTTCTGTGTCTCTTATCCCTCCTCCTCCTCCGAAAAACGCAGCACGCATACTGGCCTTAGCGTTAGCTGAATCTGCACAGCAAGCATCTGCTCAGTCCCAGAGGAAGCCAGGAGATGCTCATTCTGACTGTACAAATTATGGAGAGACGGACCCTGGAATTGCTATAGAAAAGCTCCACCTCTCTGCTGGAGCTGCCCCAGACAAGCTTCACTTGTATATGGGTGTTTCCGAGAACCAAATCCACTTCCAGAGTGGGGCTTCTGGAGATCAGGACCTCGCTAGGATATCTGGGGACCACAACCAGCTACATAGTAGTGCACCTGGAAATTGGGACCAGCCTCATCTGTATACTGGCCTGCCAGGGGACCTGCACAGTGGCACAAAGGTAGACTGGCACCACTCCAACTTCCATACTGGAACAATGGGGAACAAGGACCACTTTCCCTCCCATCCTGGTGGCCCTGGGGACTGGGAGCAGACTCCTCTCTATACGGGTGCTTTACTTAGCCAGGAACCGTCCACAACAGAGGTGCCTATAGACAAGCCCCCCCTCCATACTTGCATATCTATGGATAAGCATCACATCCCTGCAGAGAAACTTCATCTTCCTTCCAGCATAGCTGATGACAAACTCCAGCTTCCTCCTGTCACTGCCAGGGAGAGAACCACCCTTTCTCCAGTGACATACATGACACATCTCCAGACACCAGCAACTGAGATGAGCCATGGAACAGCAGGTCAGCATACGGCTGCTGAACCGACCGCACAGGCAGATGTTACTGTCACAACTGCTCAGCGCATTATGACCAATTTCCTCACACCGTCTCAGACACAAGCAGAGCATCAGCCAGCGATGGGACAAGTTCCAGCAGGAGCCATCAAAGGACCAAGTAGTTCCAACCAGGCAAGTGACACGTGCATGCACACCCCTCTGCACCCATTGCATATACATTTGTACGCACGCGGCCTCTGTGTATAAGAACAGTAGGGGTGGAATTTTGAGGCACAGAAAGTACAGTTTGTATCAGAGGAGCAAGTGAAATGAACTTTCTGCTCCAGATAACCTAAATGCAAAGTAGTGGGAGAGATTCCCTGGAATTACTAGTGTAGGTGTAATAGATACACCCACTCAGTGACCACAGTGCTTTCCAGGGAATACCTCTCTCAGAACAGTCGCCCCGACACTAGTTTAGGGGGAAAACTGCCCTTTCCCCTAGCAGTGATGCCAACATATTATTCTGATATTCCCCAATTGTTCTGGAAACAATAACTTGTTTCCTTGGAGTGTAGGGATTTAGGAAAGTGGGCTAGACACTGCTGTGCGCAAGGAGTAATTTAGACATAGCTTTGAATACAAGAACTTGCCTTTGTTGTCTTAGCGAGTGCGTCAGCCAAGGGAAGTGCGTGGCGGCCTATCGTACCAGATTCCAGGTCTTTTCTGAAGGATGGCATTTTTAACAGTGGGGGGGTTCTCACCTTAGCCTGTTACTGGGCAATTTGGTAACAGCTGTGAATCCTGGAATTTGGATGTAGGCTCAAATGGCTTTAGACATCCCGACACTACACACTAGCAACTTGAGTCACACCGACAGATCAAGTGCAGAGACACGCACCTGCAGTCCAGTAATTGAGACACTTGAAGGGACAGTGTTGTTAACTGAGAGGAAGTGAAATATTTATTTCTACAGTACTGTTATGCTACTATAGCTCATGCATTAACAGTGCTCAGAGCCATGGGTATAGATTTGAAACAAGGTTTACTTGTGCTAAAATATGTGCCTTTGTGAAGACCACCCGTCAAAGCGTTCTAGGCTCTGCATAAAAAGTTTTGGCCAGTTGGTCCTTTGAGACCACAGGCTGACAACGGCCTTCTCCCCACAGTTTATGGTTACAAAAACAAATTGACAATCTCAGCCTTTCCCAGCCCATCCACTAGTCTCTGCTAAGCCTGGGGAAACTGCTGCAAACTGCAGCCTGTCCCAAAGGTCACTGAAGTAGCTCTCAAAAGACAGCATTGCCTCAGCTGTCAGGCACAACACCCTCTCGCTGCACAGCAGCCCGGGCTGTGTTGTAGGGGAGGGTGATAAACTATGTAGAACTAATCCTATGGGGATCCAATACCAGGGGATTCTCACACTAACTGCTGTGTGGTTTCTCCATACTAGGTACGAGGAGCCTCATCTCCAGAGAAGCCGCCTGAGCCTCAACTAGCTGAGCCTGCTCCAGTTTTTGTCACCGAAAATAGCGCCGCTGTCCGATGTACCTCATCCACCGCTGTGTCCCACCAGGGCCACTTGGAAAAGTCCCAGGAGAATGCCAGGGCTCCCCCTTTGCACCTGCGTTCCGAGTCGGTCCCCACACACTCCTCCTATGGCATGGCGCCCCCCATTCCGCCCGTGAGAACGCTGGAGAGTAAGATAGCTACAGCCATGCACTCCAACAGTGTGGATGCAGGGAGCACCCCCAGTTACCAGTCCTTCCTGGCTTCCTCCACTCTGTCATTGTCCATGGAGGATGCCTTGCCGCCCCCGCCCCCACCCAAGCACACCTCTCTGCAGTCTGCATATCTCCCCCCTCCCAAGCCAGAGAGTGCCCCTGAGCCGCCCATGCCAGAGAACTACCTGCATCACAAGCCAGCATCCGTCCATCAGTACAGGCCAGAGAGCGTCCCGCCGCATCTTGCCTGTCACGGCAAGTCCGACCACCAAGCACATGCCTGCAGAGCAGAAACGCCCACGTCCATGGGTCCCCGCTACACTGCCTACACCAGCCAAGGGAAGAGCACCCCTGCCCGTAACACCAAGCCTCGCAGCCGCGTGGAATACGCCTCCTCCGTAAGCCCTAGCACTCTGCGCAGCAGCGGCTACTCGGACGAGGCCCCGCCCTACCCCACCATCCGCAGGGTGCAGTCGCTGCATGTCTCCACCCCTTCCACCATCCGCTCCGTCCCCATTTCTCGGACAGAGGTGCCTCCCGATGACGAGCCCGTGTTCTGCCCACGGCCCCTTTATCAGTACAAGCCATGCCAGCCCCACTCGGATTATCACGTCACCCAGCTGCAGCCTTACTTCGAGAACGGGCGCGTCCATTACAGGTACAGCCCATATTCCAGCTCCTCTGGCTCCTCCAGTTATCCCCTGGCTGCAGACGGAGGCGTTTATGACCTGGACCCCTACAGCACCATGCGGCTGCGGCATTTCCACCCCCTTCCGAGCAGAGACTTTGCATCCTGCACCTCCCGGCTGCAGAATAAGAGTCTGTTCCGCTATCCCGGCCTGCCTGCCTACCCTCGTGGAGGCCTGATCAGCCACCTGGCAGGGAAAGAGCACAGCTTTATCAGCAGAGATGTGCCCCCTGCCCCAGACATCAAGCACACATACATGTCATGGGACCTGGAGGACATGGAGAAATACCGCCTGCAGTCCATCCGCCGGGAGAGCCGCTCCCGCCAGAAAGTGAAAGGGCCGGTGATGTCCCAGTATGACAACGTGGCTCCGCTGCTGCAGGAGGAGCTGGGGGGGCTGGACGTCATCCACCTCCGCAGCAAATCGGATCCTGGGAAAACTGGTCTCCTGAGCGTAGCCGAAGGGAAAGAAGGGAGGTATCCAACCAAGGCAGCCACCTCTGAGGGGGACGAACGTTACTATCTGCAGCACACGGAGCCAGACAGAACTCATTACCATGGGGCCTATGGGAATGGGCAGTCAGAGAAGCCCTCCCTTCCCCAGAAGCAGAGCAGCATCAGGAACAGAAAGCTGCATGAGTCGGGCTGTAACACAGCGGAGCACAGGACGCACCTGCAACAGGAAGCAAGCCATCGGCAGCCTTTGGAATCCAAAAATGGGCATCCTTACCCCGACTACAGGCCAAAGGGCGGGCAGGAGCCCATCGGTTTCCAGCACTCGGGTGGGAAATACATCACGGCGGGCCAGGAGGTCCTAAGACTGAACCACAAGGAGGCAAGGCTGGCAGAGGACCGGCCAGAGTCGGAAAGGCCTCGAGCTAGGCAGGCAGTCCCTGGTGAGAAACACCCCCGAGACTGCTGTAATAAAAAGGAGGAGCACCACGTCCAATCCATGGTGCCGCCTCCCAAGCCAGAACGGAGCCACAGCCTCAGAATCCGGCACCCAGAGAGCATGGACCGGGACCCTGGCCTCTTGTACCCATACCAAACCCTTGGCAAACGCCAAAGCACTATGACGGTGGTGTCCCAGTACGATAATTTGGAGGATTACCATACCATGCCTCAGCACCAAAGAGGGGGCTACCTTGGAGGAGGGGGGTTCATGCCCCCTGGATTTCCCCATTCACACAGTAGGACATATGCCACAGCCTTGGGCCAGGGGGCCTTCCTCCCTACAGAGCTGTGTTTGCAGAGGCCGGAGACAGAGATCCATGCCGAGTGAGCTGGGGGAAGGAGGGATAGAGCCTAAGCAGCCTCTGCTGGACAGTGGACTGTTTTATTTTTTCAGTGACAAAATTAAAAAAAGAAGCGCCCCCATGAGCAAAGCAAACCCACTCAGCCCCGCCCCCAGCTCACCACTCCATGCGTGTTTTGAGTGTGTCGTTCTCTCTCGTGTTGCTTGAGGGGTTGGCCTGATCACACAGGCTGTGCTGGTGTGTGCAAAGAGGCACGAGCACCAGAGAAGCAGAGCAAAGCCAAGAGAGGTGTGGCAGGGAGGGGAAAGGGGGCTTGCCATTGGCAATTGCTAATCTCTGCAGTGCTGTGTCCAGTGAGTACACGCCGTCCTTCTCTTGGTGTATCACAAGCATCTCCAGTACCTCTCCCAGCTGCTGCCATCATGGACCTTGTACCCTTTGAGTGAGATGCCGTGGGGGGGACGCTGTCCTGGCCCTTTCAGAGTGAATCAGTAATGCGCCCAAAGCTGTGGCGGAGGACAGGGTTTGTTTCCTCCTAGATTACTGATGCTATGCCTTCCCCTGAAAATTGCATAGGGATAGCCTGGGCCCAACCCAGGTCCCACTGAGGTGAGAGAGAGATTGGCCCCAAGCCGAGTCAGAGCTGTTCCAGAGCACAGCCGGGTTCCTTGAGAACACGCAGCTTGCAGCTACAGAAGGGATATTTACCAAAACTCCAGCTTTCACCCTCATCTCGATATTGCAAATGGAGACAAGCTTTGAACGCGAAGCGAGCCAGGTCTGCACTTCTACCCTGAACCCTCCATCCCTCCCACCACACACACGCGCTCTTGGGCACTCGTGATTTAAGAGCATACACATTTCACGCAAATTCCTCTTTACTTACAGGCTACCTGCAGGGCCAGCTATTTAATCTCACATCATAGCTGGCCAGAAACCACCTATATACAACAGCTCAAAAGGGTTGAACCCAGCTTGTGACCTAGAGCATAGGCTCCTCCTGGGAGCGACTCGTGGAACCCACCCAGTTAGCTGCATTACCATGGGGTTGCTCTGGGCCCAGTAATTCAGTCCTTACTTCCGGGACACCACCTTTCATATGCAGCCTGCAGGATGAGACCCTCCTAGCGCTGCCTCACTAATGAAATCACAGTGACGTTGTTGTAAGTACAGAGCAGTTACATGTTATGTGTGCGCTATAAAATAGCATCGCCTCCTGCCTGCAAGTGTAATTCTCATCCATCGCGGGGGTGGAACCAAGGGACAGTGCCCCTCTTGATAACACACTCCTAGCGTTGCCCGGCCTTATTTAAAACCTTCTTCCTTTTTAATAGAAACAAGACAGCATTTCATCTGCAGCCTCTCTGGATGCACAGCCATTTTGACCCCACCTTAAAGCACACACATTTTAGGAGACAGGGCTTCCTAGAAAATACTTGAGATTTAGCGTTTCTAGTGTTCAGGGTTCAGTCATGATGCCAGGGCCTTTCACGTACTGTTGGGTCTCACAGCTTCTCTACTTGTGGGGAAATTCACAGGATTTACTTCGGAGCAGCACCTGCGAAGTTCTCTTAGGTGAAGGTGCTGCAGCTAGCATAGCTAAGGTTGTTAAATCATGTTGGAGCCTCCTAGAACAATTGTTATATTTATGCTATTTCGGGCTTTTAAAGTAATAATAAAAACCTGTCAGCATTCCCAGGGGAAGAACATGCTTCTAGTAATTACCTAGTCATTAGCAGTTTGGTTCTTTTAATCTCATAGCCTTCAACAAGGATAGCCTATGGTCTGATTTTATTGTACAGTGTATTGTTTTAAGAAGAATTGGTTTAATATAGAGAGTTTTTCCTAAATGTTTTAGCTGCCAGGGAAAAAGCACTGTGATCCAGGTTACCTCAGTCTCATTTACCTTGTAACTATCTCTCTATCAGCTAGAGGGTTTTGGGGTGGAGGGGTGTTTGGGTGTGTGAGACAGGATAAAGCATGAACGGGCTGTTAGGTGAGAACACCGAGCCACTTAGTGGACCAGTCAGTCTGTGCTACTAGCCAGTTCTGCTAGTAGAGGCTGAATAATCTGGCTTTCCCAATACAATCTAGCCGGGGGGAAAGGGGCGGGCGGGTGTCAAGCTAACATCCTGTCGAGCTGTGTTTAAAGCCGTGTTGGGCCTCTCCCACTGTAGCATTTAGGCTCCCTACTGCTGCTCCAGCAGGCCAGCCTCCCTTGTTCTGGAGCTTATTGGTTCAGGCTATTTAGGATTTAGGTGACAAAGGCCACCTCTGTCTCCATCGAAGCCTTAATTCTCCCCTCACCTTCTCTGTATCGGCCTTATGTTACCTGGAGAACCCTCTGTGAGGCAGCTGGGCCCTACGAACATCTCTGTTCGCTTGCCCGCACTTATTGCCTGCCTTTAAACCAGTATGTTCCGAGGGGGGGAGCCCCACCTCCTGACACCTCCCCACTTCTCACAGGCAGTAGCAAGGAGAGACAGAGCCAGGGGTCAAAACCTGCTCTGGTGTTCACAGCAGGACAGTGTGCAGTAGATTGGGACCCAAACCTAGGTGGTGCTGAACACTCTCTGCCATCATTGGTTTCCTTGGAAGTCAAGGGCCCTCAGCATCATACAGGCATGGCCCCCTAAATGCACAAATGACCCTATCACTAACGCCTTATCTAGACATGAAAACTAGTCTGGAATAAAGTAGGGGGTGATTTCAGAGCAGGGTAGCTATTCCTGATTGATTAACCTCCATGGATGGATGCTTTTAGATCAGTATATTAGTAGCCACACGTGGAGTTAGTCAGGAAATAGTGAATTTAGCCCCATGGGAACAAATGGCTAAATGGTTTCACATCTCTGTGATAAGAGCCCTCTTCAAGATCAGTGATTTTTCTGTTGTGTTCCAGCATATGAGATTCATTCATTCGGTCCTTGCCTTTAGTGTGCTTAGGAACAAGTTTATCCCCTCGTCCTGTCCCATGCCCAGCCAGCAGCCCTGTAAGAGCCCAACTGGTAACTGTAAGGGCAGGGGCCCTAAGGAAGGGGTGAGATTAAAGCAGCAAGCAATGGGCACCCCACTGCTAACAGCTGCTAATATTTTGAACCCTCTTTTTTCCCTTAACAAAGCCATACAGTGACCTATGCAGTTCTGCGCTTGTACTGTGGTTCAATTTTGGAACTTGATGGCCCTTAGAGAGATAGTCCTGCCCCCCTCCTTAAGGGGAATGCAAGACACTGAACAGTGTCTGTGCTTCAGGGAAGAGGGGACCACTACAGAGGGGGGTCGGACTTGCTCCAGAACAATAGCAATGAGCTCTGAAGACTCTCAGATGGCCCTTGGCCACGCATCAGTTGGGTATGATGCACAATATGGCTCAGTGTTGGCAGATTATTAGGTGTCCCATCAATGAATCAGGGAGGGCGACCCCTGCTGGGGGGAAACTAGGATGATAAACCAATTACATGCCAAGTTCTGTTCATCTGTAGTAACCATCAGTATCATTTCAGTGAGCTTACACGAGCAGTGGCAGACTTGGCAAGTTTCCTACACCTGCATTGCTGCCTGCCTGCCTCTTTATTGCCACTTGCGGAGTTTTCAGCTTAATTTCCCATTCCCATGTGAGAGAGTTTGGGCCCAGTTCTGTTCGTGGTGTAGAGATCTGCTCTGGATTTGCACCTGTAACTCAGCGCAGTATGTGGCCCATAGAGCAAGCTCTCCATGAGTACAGATGTTGAGACAGCAATCCAGGCATGGGCCCTGTCACATCTACTTCAGTTCTAATGTTAAAAAGTCTGATCAGGTTTAAACTTTATGCATATGACAGTAAAAACATTGTGCCTACAGGTCTTTACAGAGGTAATAGGCTTGTGCTTATCAGTGGGGGTGGGGGGGACTCAATGAGGATTGCACAGGTGTAGCAAATGGCTACACAAAACCAAAACAAACTTGAAAAATGTATTGTTCCCTTTAGCTACAAAAGGGGCAGACCCTTGTATGTAGTATTTGCCATTCATCTCATTGGTATGTAGACACAGCATTGATTGAAGCAGAGTGTAATGTGCTAGAAAAGCTGAATGAAAAGGCCATGGAACATTTACTTTTTAAAAGGGGCTGTGACACTTCCAGAACCTTGTGCTACAGAAGTCTGCTGCACCAGTTAACGATGTGTACACAGTAACCCCCATGTGTGCAGCCATTCTTGCAGTTCATTTTCCCGCTGTAGAAATTTGATTTTTGTCCTGAGCCGCATGAGAGAAACATCCCAGAAAGCCTTAGGAGTCCCTTCACTTTAATTTATATAGAGTGTCTTATTTTCGTGTTTGGGGTTTTGTTGTTGTTTTGGTTTTTTTGTTTGGGGTTTTTTTGGGGGGTGAACTGGTGTAAAATGTATATGCTGACAAGCTCATGTATTTTTATGTAAATATTTTTGTGGTTTTTTTGCCCAGCCCTTCTCTGTAAATACTTAGATTCTCATTTTCTTCCCATCGTGTACGCTGCAGCTGTGTTTTGTTTCCTGTTTTTATTTGTACTGTAATAGAGTGATCCAGACTGAGGTGTCTTGTGGTATTTAAAACACAGAGTCAACAGTCCCACTGAGCGCGCCTGTTCAGTTGTACAGCTCGACAGCGTTCATCATGCCCGGTTAAAGCTACTCCTTTGCATTCGTGTGTTCATGCCTCAGCCAGGTTAACTAACAATATACTGAAAAGAGCTAGGGCATGGAGAAGACTAATTTAGAGCCATGAGGTTTTGGGGCCAGGTCCCTCAAAGGATGAGAGAGTGCTGTATTTATGTGCCAAGCCTATTGCAAAGTGCTGCCTCCCTGTCTGTCTGTCCCAGCGCTTATCTGGTCAGTTACACCTGTGGCATAATTGTTCTGAAAAGAAAAAAAATAAACCAACCCTTGGCTTTCATAGTCTTCTTTTCTTTACATCTGAAATCACCAGGCAAGGAGCAAGTGTGCAGGGATAGCACAAAAGGCAGCCGGCAGCATCCTATCGCCAGCAGCATTCCAGAGTTGGAGTTGGCCATTAAAAGAGGCGGATGGGGAAGAAGAGAACTCTGGTGGGCAGGAGCTCTCTTTGTGGTTGTTGATACCATGGATAGCTGTACCCCATGGCTAGTTACAGGCATTAAGCAAATTTACTGAACTTCATCAGCTTTTTCCTGTTCACTCATGCTTTTCTGCCATTAACCAGTTCAGCTGGTACCACCAGCCTGTATATACATGTACATACACTGAGAAGTCACATCTCCTGCTCTAGGAAAGTAACCCTACAGATATGATGCTCTGTAGAGTGAAAGCCATTGCTAACAACCTCTTTACACAGAGAAGCTCTCCCTCCTTCAAGATGAGACTCTCCAAAGGCTGTCCCTCATTTGGTTCAGAGGTTTTAATGCTGCTCCTCACAAGTCAGAGGGATTAGGGCAGTGGTCACCAACCAGTAGATCGGGATCTACCAGTAGATCTTGGAGCCTCTGACAGGAAATTCTGACTGGTTTGGCCAGGAAGCTATCAAGTGCTGGCACTTCAGTTGCCTCTCCA
>JANRFK010000961.1:7972729-7983108 GCA_030068395.1 Apalone spinifera
GCACATTTTATCTCTGAAGCAGACGACTTCTAAAAGATTGTAGACCAGTGTTATCACTACTACATGATGGTTGTGCCTTGAAACAGTGCGGCCTATTGGACAGAGCCCTGGACTGTGACCTGACCCCAGAGATGTGGGCTCTGTTCCAAGCCTTGCTACAGGCCTGCCGGGGGACTTTGAGCAAGTCACTGCCCTGCTCTGTGCCTCAGTTTTCCCATCTGTAAAATAGGAATAATGCTATTGCCTCCTTTGTACAGCAATTTGAGATCTGCTGAAGAAAAGCACTTGCAAGAAGCCAGTTGTAACAATAAGTGATGTAACAAAAGTTTGTCGCATACTGCCAGCATTGTCTTCAAGTCGTCATTGTCAAGTCCAAGTCGAGTCTCAAGTCTTAATTTTAAAAATGTCAAGTCACTTTTGTACAAGCCATCAATATCGGCATTTTCAGACAATTGTTTCACCAAGTCGATTTAACAAAATTAGCAAGCCTCAAGTCGAGTCTCAAGTCACAAATAATGAACCCAAGTCGAGTCTCAAGTCGAGTCACTTGGGCGACTTAAGTCGGACTTGAGTTCAAGGCGTGGGACTCGAGTCAACAACTCTGCATACTGCTATTGTCTTCTCCCTTTTCCACCCACATACAATATACCTCATTAAAAAGTTCTCTTCAAGTGATAACCAAAGAATGAGACAGCCCCACTTCCCTTTGCAAACAGACTTATATGAGCAGTCGGGGAATTACACTACGTATAGCAGAGTAGTATGTGACTTAAATGAGCTGTTTAAAGCCCAAGAGTTGAGCTTCTAGGCTCAGATGAGCAAGCGCGCACACACCAGGATCATGCTAAGAAAGTATCCTGACTCCCAGACCTCCTGCTCTCACCACTGGCCAGTACGGTCCATGGTTTTGGATAGCATCAATGACATGAGCTACACTGCTCTTTTAAGGATGAAGTCTGAAGCAAATGTTTTCTGCACAGTGAAATCAATTATGGATACTTCTCAGGCAAAGCAGCTCTGGTTTCTCGTGGAGAAGAAAGAGGAGGAGAAACAAGGGAATAGCCTGCTTAGTCTTTCTGCAGCCTTCCAGGCTGCTCTTTGCCTGGCCACCATGGCCCAATGCACTCCATTCTCTTCCCCACCAGCCACAGGTTGCTAGGGCAGGCAGCTTTGCAGCTGTTTTTTTCTTGGACCTTCTGTGAGCTGCCTGCATGATTCATTCTGGAGTTGACTCACAATAGGCTAGTCCAGTCCTTCAAACTCCAAATTACAATGGCACTTAGGAGAGAGCAGGGAGGACTTGCATTATCCATTACCCCAGTTCCTAGTGTCCTAGAGACAAAAGGCTCCCATGCCCTTCCTCTGATCCCCCACAGCAACCTGGTCTAGAGAGACAGGACCTGAACATGAGCAGACTGTGTGATTGAGTGGTATTCGTGGTCTTCCCTTCAGTGTAACAAACTGGCATGGCTAGGTGTTCCCCTCGGGTCTCTGTGTGGTGCTGTGTTTGCTGCAGTCTGAGATTACCTCAATGTATTGGGGGAAAGTCAATATGGTTTCTGTAAAGGGAAATCCTGCCTTACTAATCTACTAGAGTTCTTTGAGGGGGTCAACAAACATGTGGACAAGGGGATCCAGTGGATATAGTGTACTTAGATTTCCAGAAAGCCTTTGGCAAGGACCCTCACTAAAGGCTCTTAAACCAAGTAAGTTGTCATGGGTTAAGAGGGAAGGTCCTTTCATGGACTGATAACTGGTTAAAAGACAGGAAACAAAGGGTAGGAATAAATGGTAAGTTTCTGAATGGAGAGAGGTAACTAGTGGGGGTCCCCCAAGGGTCTGTCCTGGGACCAATCCTATTCAACTTATTTATAAATGATCTAGAGAAAGGGGTAAACAGTGAGGTGGCAACATTTGCTGATGATATTAAACTGCTCGATTTAGTTAAGACCAGAGCAGACCGTGAAGAGCTTCAAAAAGAGCTCACCAAGCTAAGTGATTGGGCAACAAAATGGAAAATGAAATAGAATGCTGATAAATGTAAAGTAATGCACATAGGAAAAAATAATCCCAACAATACATACAATATGATGGGGACTAATTTAGCTACAACTACTCAAGAGAGAGATCTTGAGTCATTGTGATAGTTCTCTGAAAACATCCACTCAGTCAGCAGCGGCAGTCAAAAAAAGCAAAAAGAATGATAGGAATCATGAAAAAAGGGCTAGCGAATAAGACAGAGAACATCTTATTGCCTCCATATAAAACCACGGTACGCCTACATCTTAAATACTGCATACAAATGTGGTCTCCTCATCTCAAAAGAGATATATTGGCATTGGAAAAGGTTCAGAAAAGGGGAACAAAAATTAGTAGGGGTTTGGACAGGTCCCATATGAAGAGAGATTAAAAAGCTTGGACTTTTCAGCTTAGAAAAGAGGAGACTAAGGGGGGATATGATAGAGGTCTATAAAATCATGACTGATATGGAGAAAGTGAATAAGGACAAATTATTTACTTATTCCCACAATATAAGAACAAGGGGGTCACCAAATGAAATTAATAGGCAGCAGGTTTAAAACATACAAAAGGAAGTTTTTCTTCACTCAACGCACAGTCAACCTGTGGAACTCCTTGCCAGAGGATGTGGTGAAAGCTAGGACTTTAACAGTGTTAAAAAAGAGCTAAATAGATTCATGGAGGTTAGGTCCATCAATGGCTATTAGCCAGGATGGGTAGGAATAGTGTTCCTAGCCTCTGTTTGTCTGGAAATGGGTGACAGGGGGATCACACGAGGATTACCTGTTGTGTTCACTCCTTCTGGGGCATCTGGTATTGGCCACTCTTGGCAGACAAGAAACTGGGCTGGATTGCTTAGGGCTGCGTGTCTGAGTTGTGGTTCTCTTAGAGGAGGGTTGAATAGTTCATTGTTATCCAGGCTGCTTTCTCCCATCCCTTCCGGGGCCCTCACCTCACCACAGCTTGGATCACATAACAAAAAACAAGAGATGTGGGGCTGAAAACCAACATAGAGAAACATCAATATTTCCATTGCCTGCAGGGACTCCAAGTAACCTGCTGAACCTCTGGGTGTTCTTTCCTGCTGCCTCCCAAGCAGATCAATCACTACTTTCTTTTGTCTGACAAGGAGTGGAGAAATCAAAGCTGGTGGCAGCAGGTACCAGCGGAAGCAAAGGCTGTGAATGAATCACTCCTACCTGGGAACCGTCAGAGGCAGCCCTTGTTTCTGCCTCTGGGGGGTAGGAGGACAGTGCTGCAGAATGCGGAATGGAAGGGAGACTGATTACAAAGCTTGCCCCTGCTGCCCTGGCTGTCTAACGCTTGCCAGTCAGGCTCTTGGAGAGGTGTTTGAATCGTCAAGCCAGACTACCCAGAGCTGATGAAAACAGACATTCAGCCCCTAGGGAAAGGCCAACAATATGGGATCCTTCCTCCCTTTGAAATAGTGAGTGGAGCAGTGGGAGACTGTCTCAGAACAGGGGACAAGGGAAGAGAAAACCTGCCAAAGGCAGAGCAGAGAGAGGAAAGGCAGAGCCTGTGTCTGGGAGTCAGACCTGGCTAAGTCATTATGGGTCTGGTCAGTTTGTTGACCTGTCCAGCAAGGACACTGTATGCCCCACACCGGGGTATAGGGAGGGCGAATGCAGCCGCGTCCAGGAGGGGCTTTGGAAGGCGCTGTGTAAAGGGTTAGCATTATTGGGAAGATCCTGGAACATTCAGGGAAGGATGCCTGCTGCATGGGGCCCTTTGAGCACATCTGCACGGCAGCTGGGAGCAAGCCTCATGCTAGCAGGGCTCGAGGGGGTGCGCTAAGAAGAGCAGCGTGGACGTCTCAGCTCTCAGTCCCACCTGACCTGTGGGGGCATGAGAGCCCAAGTGCCAGCCTCAGCCATGACATCTGCACCATTGGCTAGTGTCCATCTGTTGCCAAGGGCTGGGAGGGTCGCTCCCAGCTGCAGCATAGCCGTACCCTTGAAGAGGAGGGTACCAGTCTGGACTGGTACAAGCATAGCTCACACTTGAAAAAAACCATAAAGAGCCAGTACAGTTTATAGTGGTTCTCCAAAGCTTTTGATGTCATTTGTGTGTTGACTATAATGGCCCATCCAGTCGATGTCTTTGTTCAAGCCATGAGAGAAGCAACCTCCATTATAACTCAAGCTCAGTTCCGCTGAAGCCAAAGTAATTTTCCATGCTGTGGCCTTCCAGAGGTAGGTATCTGGGACCAGCCTGGCTATATCAGAGAAGCAAGAGGCTGTGATTATATATCTCCTTGAGTTCCCATTAAATCTGCACTTGCAGTTTGCATGGGCAGTGACCGTTGCTGCTAGCCCAAGAGCAAAGGCCAGCAGCTGAAGAATGCTGCTACCCTTTCATTATCATGGCAGTGACATGCTGCTGAGATTGAGGGGGTATTTTTAGACTGGAGGAGTAGAATTGAGTCTTATTAAAGTGGAAATGACATTAATAGCAAGAGCATCCCTCCCTCCGCTTCTCCCTCCTGCTTCGGGAGGTATCGCTCATTTCCTTTTCCTCTCGTCCTCTTAAGGGAAGGGATTCAGGTCTGTTTAGTCACTGCGCGGGCTCTTGTGAGACAGAGTGCGACAGGCCTGCTCTGGCAAGGTCTTCATGCAGCTGTTGCATTTCCTAGGCAGTCTAAGGCTTGCAGTTGGGGATGTGGGCTACTGGCAGCGAGGACAGAGTGCCAGCATGGCTGGTTTGCTGATTTGGACACTAAAGGCTATGTTCTGGCTACTAGAACTGTAGGATTACCAGGCTTACCAAGCTGTAACTAAAAACAAGGGGGCCAGTGGGACAGATGAGAAGAAGGACGGTCCAGGGCTTTGGGCACTAGGGTTCAGAAGAACCTGATTCAACTGCCTGCTCAGCCACAGACATCCAGAAAAGGTCACTTGCGATCAGATTTTGAAATCAATGGGAGTTGGGCACCAAAATACCTTGAAAAGTCTGACTCTTTGCCTCCCTAGGTCTCTGCTCCCTAGCTGTGCGATGGGGATAACACACTTCCCTACCTCACAGGAGTCTTCTGAGGACAAATACATTAAAAAGTGCCAGGTGCTGGGCACCTAAGAGACTCAGATTCCTTTTTACTTTTTTTGCTCCTGTGTGGACACAAAAGTCACGGTGGGGACACTCCAGGAGTTCTGCATGTCAGCTGAAAATTTCTGAACAACTAAAAGGGGAATGGTGGGAGGTTGGCTGAAAACCAAAAAAAGAAAGTGCTGCAAATTCGACTAAAAATTTTGGTTTTTCATGGAAACAGTTATTGAAGTTTTTCCTTTATCAAAACCTGAAAGTGACCAAAACTGGGTTTGACCGTCCCTGAAAGGCGTTTGTCTAACCTCTTCCTAAAATCGTCCGGTGATGGAGATTTCCACTGGAAGCTTATTCCAGAGCTTAACTACCTTTAAAGTTTTCCCCACAATATCTAACCCAGGCATGGGCAATAATTTTTGAAGGGGGGCCACTTCACAAATTTCGGAAGTGGCTGTGAGCCAACCCGGAATGGGCGGGGCCTCTGGTGGAAGGGGCGGGATTGAGAGCTTCCCTATCAGGAGCTTTGCTTGGCCTGGGGTCCCGGTCCCCTGACTTCTGGCCAATGGAAGGGACCTGGAGCAGAGGGGAGGGTGCCAGGGGCTAGCCTCCTCACAGAGTTGTTTGGGGTGGAGGCTTGGATTTCATATATCAGGGCTCACAGCTCCTGGCCCTCGCTGCTAACCTGTAGCCTGGCAGCTGCCCAGCAGGCACAAGTCCTTTAAAAAGAAGCAGTTGAAAGGGCTCGTGCCACTGGACAGCTCCCAGGCAACGAGCCAGTGGGGCAAAGCTGTGGACTCTTTTCAATTGCTTGTTTAAAGGGCTTGTGCCTGTCGGGTGGCTGTCAGGCTGTGGCTGTTTCTGTTTAAACAGAAGCTGTTGAAAGGACTCACATCTCTGGCTCCCTAGCAATGTGCTAGAGATGCGGGAGCTGCAAACCCTTTTAAGTGCTTCTATTTAAAGGGCTGGCACCTTCCCCACAGCTGCTAGGGAAGACACGAGTCCTTTAAATAGAAGCAGTTAGAAGGGCTCGTGCCCCTCTCCCGCTCCGAGGCAACGTGCTACCGGGTGGGGCCTGGAACTGCCTCGCAGACCGGATCAAAGCCTTAGGCAGGCCAGATCCAAACTACCGAGAGGCTTTTGCCCACCTCTGATCTAACCTAAATCTCTTTTGATGTAGATTAAGCCCGTTTTTTGCTGTCCTACCTTCAGTGACATGGAGAACAATTGATTACCATCCTCTTTCTAATAGTCCTGACCATATCTGAAGGCATAATAGGTCCTCCCCTCTCCCCCGAGTTGCCTCCTCTCAAGATGAAATGCCTTGTTCTTTTAACCTTTCCTCAGAGATCAGGTTTTCTAACCCTTTGTTACCATTTTTGTTGATCTTCTCCGGACTCCCACCAATTGGTCTACGTGCATTCTAAGGGGTGGACACAATGCTCCAGTTAAGATCTCACCAGGGCAGGACAACCACCTCCTGGGCCTTACATAGGGAGGTCATTCAGCAGACCCCGAATGACGTTAACTCTTTTCACAAATGTTGATGATTTATATTCAATATGTAACCCCAGATCAGTCTGGTTGATCATACAAGTTCCTTCTCGGATTGGAATCTTTGAAAATCAAGCACATGCTAGAGATGATCCCTGCCCTAGGGGAGCTTGCAATTGGGCCCAACAGCAAAGGGTCTTAGCTTAGAAAAGAGCAAGAACTCACCCTGAACAGGCATGTTCCCCAGCCTTATCGATCACAGGCCTCTTCAGCCTTCATTGCCATTGTGAGACCGTATCATTATCCTGCTGTACAATGAAATGTGGCCTAAAAAGGAGTCTTTGGACTCAATTTGCTGCTTCTGGTTTCTCACTGTTGATATGGTGTGTCGATTCCTTGCTGACGAGAGGCTCCACACCCAGTGTGTGCTCTCCCCCCACATTCTGCTCGACGAACATAGCTCAGCCCTGATCTGGAGCGGCCACCTGATGGGGAGAAGTCATCGCTTACTCTCAATAGCTTTTCAGTCCTGGGCCCTCTCTGCCATGGTCTGGAACAGAACCAGTGTCCATCCAAAGAGAGGCTGCCTACCCCCCTTCCAGCCAGTCTCCCAGTTAACCCCTCTGATGCCACAGCTCGGATGTGGGGAGGGGAGAGGTGATAGTGGGCACCATCTCCTACTGGGTATCACCGCCCTCTTTAGTTCCATCAATAGGGCATGCAGCATAGCACATTCATTTGGGCATCCCACAGCCACACCACCCTCCAATCATCATGAGGAAACAATCAGGCTTGAGTTGCTAAAGCAACTCATTTAAGATGCTGTGGGAGAAGACAGAGGTCTCAGCTTTGACATCCTCCAGTGAGCTGACTAGATATCTCCATCTTGTAGCAGAATATGGAAAGGTTAAGGGAGTTGCCCAAGGTCACCTAAGGTACGTCAAGGTACGTCAAGACTACAGGCTTTTTTTGACAGAGGCTTTGTCGACAGATACTGTTGACAAAGCCTCTGTCAAAAAAGAGCGTCTAGACTACATCCAGTACTGTCGACAAAGCAAGCCACTTTTTCAAAAGAGAGTCTAGATGCTCTCTTTCGAAAAAGCAGTTTCCATGCAATAGCACCTTTTTTCAACAGAGTACTATCGAAAAAAGGCATTGTCCTCGTAGAATGAGGTCTACCGCCGTCGACAAAACTGCCGCATTCTGTTCACTTACTGTCGACAGAACGCAGCGGTAGTGTAGATGCAGGTATAGTTTTGTCGACAAAAGCCCACTTTTGTCGATAAAACCCTGTAGTCTAGACACAACCCTAGGGTACATCTACACAGCAGCATTATTTGAGAATAACTGATGTTACTCTGAAATAACAGTCTGCACCTACACCACAAGCAGTTTTTCTTACTCCAACTCCTGTAACCCTCATTTTATGAGGAGAAAGAGAAGTCGGAGTGCTCTTCCTCAGCCTTCCTGCTGGGTAGACAATGCCAAAAGCTGAAATAAGCTATTTCGACTGCAGCTATGCAACTGATGTTGCCGAAGTTGCATAGCTTATTTTGGCTTTAGCCCTGCTGTGTAGACGGCCCTTAGTGAGTTCGATGCATAAGTGCTGACTGTGATCATTGGATCTTCATGGATTGCTTTTCCCCTTGGTCCTGGAGTGAACTGCTCTTCACATGGAGCAGCCTCTGCTGGAAGCACAGAGACAGCCCCACACAGAGCACCAGGCTCAGGCTAGTTCAGGGGTGAGGTTAGTCTCCCCCTCCCCCGTAATCAGGTGGCAATGATTTGCTTTCAGTGCTTTTGAGGTGAACTGAAGCAGCAACATCATCCACCTGACAAAACAATCGCCCTAGATTTGCTGCTCAGAGGCAGGGAGCATTTGGATCCTCAGCTCTTGTCCTTCGAGAGCCATTCTGGCTAGGCTACACAGACAAGCGAGTTACAAGCAGAAGGAGAAGGGGGAATTTAGAGGAGTGGGGCTTTAATTCTTCCAAAGGAGGCTGGTGGCAAGGACCACAATACCTGGAAGTGCCTCACAAGCAATCCAGCCATTGCAATAGCTTCATCGACATCACAGGAATGAGGCTGGATTGAGTTACTGACTGACATCTGAAAGGGAAAAAGCTGAATAGATGCTGCTGCGCTAGCAAGGCAATGAATGAAAAAGGGAGTGTTTCATACATGACTAGACAGTTGGCCTGGACAGTGATAGATTACCATCTGCAGCTGGGCTGACAGGAGAAAGGCTCCAAAATAAAAGGATCTTGGTTCACACATGAAACATCCTCTCCCCACAAACCTGCATTCACATCACACATATATCTTTGTTTCATCAGGGCTTTTTTCAATGCAAGCCCCTTGTACCGACAATAGCAAATGTATAACATATTAGGAAACTCATTATTAGCCTGGAAAGACTTTTGTTTTGTAGCCAATTTATGAAGAAGTTGTTGTAATCAGCAGGAAGTTGGCCGAAGCGCTGCAATTTGATCAGAATTTATCCTTGGTGAAGCCAATAGATTTATACCCAGGACAAACGTGTTCTCCAACCACCGCAAATACTCACTATAGTTTAAGATTAAAATAAAATAATCTGAACTTCACCAATACACATCATTTTAGATAGAACCTGTGTTTTTATTAGAAGAATGCATTGGTTAACTAGATCTGATTATATTTTAAATTGATCCAGTAGTTCAACTTGAAGAAACCACTAATGTAGACACACTGCAACTAATTAAGAAGCAAGCGTTAAACCAGTGTAAAAGTAACTACATCAGGAATTTATATGGATGAACTAGATTGATTTTTGAATTGATTTAGTTAAGCCAGCATATTCTAGTACAGACATGATGTTGGACTAAAAATAGTTGCACCATGAACTTAAAGCAGCTGAGAGAGGGTTGTCTCTATTAGTTCAGAGTTAAGGAAATAATTATTTCACCTTGTCCAGCACACTGCTGTTATTGAGTTTATTCATAACTAGCAGATTTGCTGGGCATTGCTTGGGTGCTTAACTCAATTTTTTTTTGAAAAATAAAAGGAAAATGTACATGATTTATTGAAATGACTATTTTTAAAAAGTTAACTTGAGTAATTTTTAAAATAAAAATTCCATCAAGTGTATTTTTCATCATCTCTGTAAACTCTTATTTGCTATGTATTAACAAAAAAGAGCTATAGTAAATATGGTTTTCAATAACATCGTCTTTTATTTTACAAGCTATAAGCATTGATTTAGCTGTGCCAAAACAGAGCATTACTCCAAATTTCTCCATTTTATCTTTTTTCTATTCCAAGTTCACGCTATGTTTCTGGCTCATCTTGGTTCAGTCTCCTTATCATTCTCTAAGTTGTGTCAATTTGAGGACCGTATTCGCTTTAGTGATTGTCTCTTTTCTGTTTGGGTCTATGAGAAGCATAGAATCATAGAATACTAGAACTGGAAAGAACTTCAAGAGGTCATCGAGTCCAGTCCTGCGGTGAGGGCAGGGGACTAAGGACCATCTACATAATCCCTGATAGATGGCTGTCTAACCTGCTCTTAAATATCTCCAGTGATGGAGATTCCAAAACCTCCCTAGGCAACTTATTCCAGTGTTTAACCACCCTGGCAGTTAGGAAGCTTTTCCTAACGTCCAACCTAAGGCCCCCAACCCCCACCCCTGCTGCACTTTCAGCCCATAGCTCCTTGTCCTGTCATTTTTTCCCCTCCTACTTGTAACACCTTTTAGGCACTTGAAAACCGTTATCATGTCCTCTCTCAGTCTTCTCTTTTCTAAACTAAACAAACCCAGTTCTTTCAGTCT
>JANRFK010000961.1:8002547-8018316 GCA_030068395.1 Apalone spinifera
GGCTACTGGGCTAGATGGACCTTTGGTCTGACCCACTACGGCCATTCTTATGTTATGTTCTTATGACAACTTTGCCTTCTAGAGTCTCACCCATGTTTCGGAGTCTCACCCTTCCTTTGTTGTCAGCAACATTCTTGCTTATGGCAGGTTGTGTGTTCTGAGGATTTCCCCAGCAAGTGTCTATGGAACCCATGGATACCTCCTTAAGTGCTAGTCCACATAGATGAGGATAAGTTAAATCATTATCCAACACTCCAGTAGCTCAAGGAGCCGAAGACTGAGGAGTAGTCCTAAAGGATTCTATCCCAATTAATGATCCATGCAGGTGTGAAGATGATGCCCCAAGATGGAATTTCGGCTCATCTTACCTTATTGTGAAAATAAATTCATTCCTATTTGAGAAGCACTCAAATACCACAGTGCTAAGCATTGTAGAAATGTTAATGAGGAAATTAACAAGCAGGTTTTAGGACAGGGGTTGAATTTAGTGCGGAATCAATAAAATGTGTGGCCATACATTGACCAAGGAGGAGAAAACGAAATATTGAATAACTGCTCATTAAGCAAGCACTATCCATCATGTGCACAAAATAAACCAGGAGGTCTGTAGTAAAGACAGTATGAAGCCCTGTAATGAAAAACCCGCTCAAGGCAAAGTACAAAGCAAAACATAACAATATTTCTAATAGGAATGTGCTGTGGGCTTTTTGTTTCAGATTTGGTTCTGACTAACACAGAGGAACTTGTTGCCTTCCACCTTCAGATTTGCAATCTGGATGAAAGTGATCATGGAATTTTATAATTTTATGATTCTAAGGATGGTGTGAGAACAACAGAATATGGACAATGGAAATAAAAAAAAGTAGAGTAAAAACAAATTCAAGGAATTGGTAGGAAAAGGGAATTCAGGCAGATTCTTAGAAATACAATATTAAAAGTTGCAATAGCAAACTATCCTGATGCAAAGGAAAGACCAGAAGAGGTAAATGGGTCTCTATCAAGAGCTTTCTGATGGTCTGAAGATCAAAAAGGAATCCTATAAAAAGTGAAAACATGGACAAATTGCTAAGGAGGCACAGAATAGCACAAACATGTAAGGACTGTGTCAGAAAAGCTAAGGCACAAGATTACTTACACCTGGCAAAGGTCAGAAAAGGCAATAAGGAAAGAGAGAGAGGTTCCTTACATACATTCAGAGCAAGAGAAAGATTAACAAAAGTCTGGGCCCACTACTTAGTGGGGAAGAAGAGCTAACAGCACGGGGCATCAGGAATGCGAAATTGCAAAATACACTGTCAGGGCTGTTCCCCACTCTAGCTCTCCGAGTGCAGAAGATGGGGGCCCACAAGAGACTTTAAATACCTTGCCTCTATAGGCTCTGCTTACAAAAACTCTCCAAAGCCACAGATTCACCGACTTTTGGGGGGCGGGTAGCAGCCACCACCAAGTGAAACAAAAGAAAAAAACCCCCTTTCTTTTTGAACCCAGGGAGGAAGCACTTGGGCTTCTTCCAGAGGGGTACCCCCAAGCTTCTTTACCACCAGAGAGCTTGAAAAAACAAAGAGAAAACAACCTGCAGTCTCTGGTAGCTGACCTCTTAGTCTGAGGCACGCGTGCACACACATACACAGAGATCTCCTGTTTCTTTCCAGGACACAAGACTCATCAAATCATTGCCTTTAAAAAGGTGATTCTATTAACAAAACAAAAAGATATACTTGATAAAGAATATTTGGTTGCTAGGTATTACAGAGCAACTGAGGGTATGTCTAGACTGCATTGCTATTTTGGGATACCAGAAGTATCCCAAAATAGCAACACCGCGTCCGCTATTTCAATTTTTTTTTTAAATAATGGACACGCTCTTTCGCCATCCTTGTAAACCTCATTCTATGAGGAATAATGGAGGGCTCGAAATAGCACTTTATTTCAAAATTTGGTGCTGCGTAGATGCACCAAATTTTGAAATAGCCTCTTTTGAAATTAAATTTTAAAAAGATACGCAATTTGTGTAGCACAAATTGCATATCTTTTTCTGATTTAAGAGTGCAGTCTAGATATAGTCTCTGTAAAACAAAACACAGAGAACACTCTTAGGGTAGGTTTAGACTGCAAGCTTCTTTCGAAAGAAGCTTTTTCGGAAGATCTCTTCCGAAAAATCTTCTTTCAAAAGACAGTATCCACACTTCAAAAGTGGATCAAAAAAGTGAACTGCTTTTTCCAAAGAGAGCATTCACACTTATTGGATGTTCTCTTACATACAAGGCCACCCGGAACCACTTCAGCCAGGGCATTAGGTCGGCAGTTACTTCCGGGTGCTGTTGCCTAAGGCTATCTGAAACACATGCTTAAAGGGACCCCCTGGGACAGCCGTTTCTCAGGTTTGGCTGTGGGCTTGCCTACCTCTCCGAGGGACAGCAAAGCTTTTGCAGTGCCTGCTCTGGTTGCCCAGCTTGGCTGGACGCCACAGCATTATTTTGTTTTTGCGATGAATCTGGAGCTGCCCCTGGGCATGCGATGGCCCCACACTGTCATACTGCAGGTTATGCAGCAGTTTCAGCAGACCGTCTTGACGGTCCTGCCCCAGCTCGACTCCCAGCTCATCTGTGAGTCCCTCTGCCTGGATGCGGGAGCAATGCTCTTGCTCCTGTACTCCCCAGTTGAGAGGTGATTTTGGAGGCTGGACACCAGTTCTGACTGGTGGGACCGCCTGGTAATGGAGCGGTGGAACGACCAGCAGTGGCTCAACAACTTCCGCATGTGGAAGGCCTCCTTCTTGGAGCTGTGTGCCTGGCTCACCCCTGCCCTCCGGAGACGCGACACTCACTTGCAGCCTGCCATCCCCTTCGAGAAGCAGGTCGCTATTGCTGTATGGAAGCTCATCACCCCAGACAGCTACCGGTCTGTGGGCCACCAGTTCGGCATGGGGAAGTCCTCCGTCGGGGTCCTCTTTATGAAGGTAGGAGTGTGCACTCCCTCCCTGGAAAAGGGGGACCTTCGGGAACGGGGAAGGAGGATGAAGAGGGGGTGGGGGGAAGGGCCATTCCTGGGGGGGTGTTGTGCTGTCCTGCCCTCAAACAGCCCTGCTGCTGTGGAGGCAGCCTCAGTGGGGGTGGCTTCCGGGGTGTTTGGGGAGGAGGGAAGGAGAATGGGCACCTCCCAAGGGCTCAGGCACCCCCCTCTCATTATCTGTTTTGTGTGTTTGTTTGTCTCCTTGAGCAGGTGGTGAGGGCCATCAACTCTGTCCTGCTGCACAGGGTCATCTGCCTCGGAGACCTGGACCCAATTGTGGCCGGATTTGCTGCCCTTAGCTTCCTGAGCTGTGGAGGAGCAATCGATGGGACCCACATCCCGATCCGCACACCACAGCATCGAGCCACCCAGTATATAAACAGGAAGAGCTACTTTTCTATGGTGCTGCAGGCCCTGGTTGACCACCAGGGACAGTTTTCAGACATTTTTGTAGGGTGGTCAGGCCGGGCTCCAAACTCCCCTCCCGTTTTGCCCCCCTCCCACTCCAGCCATGTACATAATGGGGGCGAGGAGGCATTATGTCCCCTTCCTTGCCAAGGAGCTCCTTGTGTGGAGCAGGGAGATTCTGTTGCCTCTCTCCAGCCAGGAAGCTCTCTGCAGGGCTCATTAAGTGGCTGCGTGATTGCCCTGCCGCACAGCTTACAGGGAACTTAAGCTATGTTACACTGGCGTGTTCTTGCGCAAGAACATGCAGAGTGTCCACACTGCCCGCCCGCTCTTGCGCAAGAAGATTTACAGTACGGCGTGGGAAGACAGGGCTTCTTGTGTAAGAGCTATGCTCTTTTCTAACAGGTGTAAGCTCTCTTGTGCAAGAGGGCAGTGTGGATGCGTGGCAGGGGTTTCTTGTGCAAGAAAACCCTATGGCTAAAATGGCCATCAGAGCTTTCTTGAGCAAGAGAGCGTCCACACTGCCATGGATGCTCTTGAGCAAAAGCACATGGCAGTGTGGACATGTTCTTGTGCAAGAGTTCTTGTCAGTGTAAACCTAGCCTTAGTGTCTCAGCTTAGGCATTCCAGAATGGAAGTATCCAAAAATATCATTGGGTTTTGAGAGCCTTGGCCCACACATGTAGCAGAGGAAAGACATGTGACTGATCCATCGAATCCGCTATCCCGCTTCGTAGTGAAGATGTATTTCTGGCACTTTCAAAAAGTCTGTGTTTGATCTAACTAGAAGCCACTTTCTGGTATGGCACGAATCACTGGGTGGTGACCCAGTTTCGGTCAATGCTCTAACAGTCACCTCCACTAAAACATCCCCGGAAGCTGGAATGAAGTGAGCTGCGATCTGATGTTTTCCCCCATGTCAGAAGATTTTGCCTTCCCCAGTTCTCAGCTACCCTTAGCAATGCTTTAACCACACACTAGCTGTTAGCAAACAGCATTTATAATTGCTGTCATGATTCAGGGCATTATGATCATCACTGCACAACTGGGGCATTGCTCTGGCTACCACTGAAAGCAACAGGAATAGCAACAGCTTCCTGATTAACTGCATTTCAGATCCTATGCCATCTTCCTCTGGCAAAGTCATGTGTCCTCAGTATGCAGGGACTTCCTCACTTTCAGGGCCTGGTCCTTGTCCCTGTTGATTTTACTGCTGCAGAGACTGGCCAGCTCAAAGCACTGACGTAACATGTGTGCTCCCAGGACCCATCCATCCACTCCTTCCCATAGCATGTTGCCACCAGGCCTTTCTTCACAATTCCTCCCCATGAGTCTTCTCCCCAGAGCCTCTTCTCTCCAGCTGTCTAACCCCACCACACCCATTCAAAACTTCCCTCCTCCCTCTACCCCAGCTATCTTCTCCCTGCCCCCTGTTGGCTGCCTCCAGGATACCAGACTAGAACAAGTGGCCTGGTCTGACAGATTCTCTCCTCCCAAGATTATTGTCTGTTCTGAACAGCAATACAGAGTTAACCTTATGAAAACGCTAATCCCAGGGTTCTGGCTCTTCCACAAGAATTACTGCAGATCTAGTCTGTTTTCCTCCAGCATTAAACAAATAGTAACTTGCAGGTGGGTCTAAAGTAATTTCCTTCAATGCAAGGAGGAGTATTTGTTCTCGCTGCCTGGATTTGGTGAGTGGAGTTTGTGCAATGAACCAAAGGTATTTGTGTTTTGCTAATGCTACATGTGATTTAAAGATACATATCCCCCTCCCGAGTCTGCAAATACCATGGAAGTGAAAAGATTAATGATCTAGCTGGGGCGGAAATTCCCCGTGTCAGGACTGCAGCTCTGTGAAAGGTAGCATTAGCATTAAATGCTGTCAGCAAGCAAGAGAGGGGGAGAAAGTGACTGTTTCCAGCAAGGAGGTGAAGAAAAGGAGGCAGCTGGATAGGCAGGAATCACTTGCAGAAGGTGCTGCCGTTTCAGCACTGCAAGGGGAAACTGCACTTGCTTTTCAGAGAGATGGGGCTCAGGGGCACTAGCATGGCAGTGCCATTGATTACAGGCCCGGCTCAGGTACTAAGGTGTGACTGCAGGAAATGTCCCCGGGTGGGCTAGCTCGAAACCACAGCAGCATGGATTACGCATGGATTCCTGGCATCATGGGTACGTGTTCGAGTGCTAGCCAGATCAGAGAGAGCTCAGCTATGTTACCACGTCTTGCAGAGACAGCTCTGATTGCAAGGTAGCCACACCTTTCCGTACTCTGTCCATCACTTGCCTCTCACTGCCCTGTCACTCTCCCCATGAACTTCCTTTCTGTGCCATAGCCCCAGTATGAAGGATCTGGAACTTCCCACAATACCCTCACAACCTTTGGGTATGTCTACACTGCATTGTAAAGCTGGGCTCTGAATCAGGTTTGAGCCCCAAATCCCTACTGTCTAAACACACATCTGTCAGCAAGGCATTCAGGACCTGGATCTTAGGACCTGTCCAGGAAGGTGGGTCTGAGCTGGAGTCCTGCTGAGACTGGTCCAAGCCCTGTTATTCTGCAGTGTGGACACCATTGAAAGTGCAGTCCCGGGTCAGTAGGTCTGTATAGTGCAATATGGCTGGATCAGCACAGCTATGAGACCTGGGTCTGGCAACTGCAAACCCAGCCTTACTCAAGCCCAACCCTGGCAACACCAAGTCCACAGGTCTAAGTCTCACAGATCTATGTAAACATTCCCACAGAAACCCCCAGCTCCCACCTTGCCAGGTACTGTAGAACACACCCCTCTCTGCCTCACTTCTACCATCACTTGCTTCTCACTGCTCTACTTCACCTCTTTTGCCAGCCCCCTTGTAAGTTCTGTAGCCTCAGCACACAGATGGTGAGGCTTTTCTTGATAGAGGTGCTAGTTACACTGGGATACGAACAAGGACCCCTGTATTACCCAGCACATCACACCCAAACTGTGTTGTACCCATACCCAATTCATGTTGCCCAGCTATCCTGAAATTTGCAAGACGGGGAATTACACAAGTTAAGCAAGTCATCTAATCTCTCAGGGTATGTCTACACTGTGGGCTAAGTTGAATTATGGTGCGCAACTTCAGCTACATTAATTGTGTAGCTGAAGTCGAAGTGCCTTAACTCGACTTTTGGCGCTGCCTACACTGCAGGAAGTTGAGGGAAGAACACTCGTCCTTCGGCTTCCCTTATTCCTCGTGAAAAGAGGGTTACAGAAGTCGGAGTAAGAAGCCCGTTATTTTGAAATTATTTTGAAATAACAGTCTTTCTGTATAAATGCGCAATCTGTTATTTCAAAATAACACGAGTTATTTTGAAATAATGCTGCTGTGTAGACATGCCCTCAGTGTGCTGAGTATGTTCCTAGGGCTAGGGGGGAAATCTAGATGAACATTAGGGTGGAGATTTTGTGAGAAATTTTCAAAATTCCAAACTATTTTCTAGAGAGACAAGGCAGGTGAGGTAATATTTTTTATTAATATATATAGTATTGTGAGCTTTTGTGGGCAAAACCCACTTCTTCAGATGAGTGGCGAAAAAAGGGGGAACCTCCCAATTTATTACAGAAAAAGAAGGGAGGGGGCAGAAAATACTTGTCAGTTGTAACTAATGAGGCTAATTGAGTGGTCTGTTAGTGTCCTATATTTAGCTTTTGATGTCATTTGGGTGTTGAATATAACGGCCCATCCAGTTCATGTTTTTGTTCAGGCCATGAGAGAGAGTGTCAAATTTGCATATGAAAGCCAGTTCCACAGTCTCTGTAGTTGGTTTGATTCTATATATATAATTTTGTTAGTCTCTAAGGGTTATTCCGAAATAACATTGTCCGTGTCTACACTACAAGCAGTTATTTCAACATAATGTCGAAATAATGGTGAGCTGGAGAACTTGCGCTCTACCTTGGACTTCCTGCTGTGTGGACAGTGCCAAAAGCCGAGTTAAGCTATTTCCACTGAAGCTATGCAATTGATGTAGCGTAGCTCATTTCGGCTTTAGCCCTGCTGTGTAGATGTACCCTAAGGTGTTACAGGACTACTTCTTGGATTTTTTAAAGCTACAGACTAACATGGCTACCCCTCTGGACCAACTTCTGTTGATAAAAGAGAGGAGCTTTTGAGCTTATATGGAACTCTTTAACAATAGAGACTGGTCTAATAAAAGCTATCACCTCAGTCACCTTGTCTCTCTAATATTCTGGGACCAACAGGGCTACAACACTGCAAACTAATTTCTGATCCGTGGCTCTCAAATGGAAGCGCTTGTTTATGTCAATTTTTTTCTCACAAAAATCTGCATTGAAAATTTCTGGTCTTAAACTCTTCTATTCTCACTCCTTCTCTCAATTTTTCTCCTTTGAAAAGAAAAGGGGGGAACCCCATTTTTGCATGATTGGCTTGTGTTGAAAAAAATATTGAAAAATTTGAATTATATTAGAAACAGGCATTCTTTTAACTTCAAGGAAAAATTATTCATTCAGGCAGCTCTGTAAAGGAGTCATAGGGCTATTGCTTGTGGCAATCTGGGACAGGCTAGCTTCTCCCCCTGAACCTCAGTGGGGCAGAATTTGCCATCATTCATAGCAACTTACTTCTCTAAACAGCCTTCTGTTCTGTTTTCCATAATCCCTTGCAATAGATAAGATTCTTGGAGATGCCTCTAGTCTCTGGAACACTGGCACTGCTGACATGTAGCTGGTGTGTTATATTTTGAACTGGGTAGGAGATGTTTTCTAGTCCTGTCAGTGTGTATTACACATCCCTCTCTGTCAAGCCACAGAAGATATGGGTCTACCACAGCTAGTCTTGGTTTGTTAGATAGAGTTGTAACAGGTTATGCTTTTAGCTCTGGATATCCCCAGGTCAATCTTTGGCATGTCAGCCAAAATGGTGGCCATCACAGCTACCCAATCAGAGCAGAACTAGCAAACACAAGCCTGATGCTAATGATGATCTGAGTAACTCACTGCCACATGATATTAATGAAGTAAAGATTTTTAAAAAGGATTTAATCTTTATATGAATAATAGGAACAACCTATATATATGCTGAAGGGATGTAAATCCTCCTCCTGGAGGAGATGAGCCAGCTATTAACTGCCTGGGGTTAGGAAGAAGTGTTGCCTGTGTGTAGGTTATTCCATAATTGTCTAGTGTTGGGGATGTACAATTCTCTGAAGCACCTGCTTTTGGTTAGCATCCTACAGGGCCTCGTACAAAAGGGGCAATGTGACAGAATGTGGCATTTCTATGGGCAGGTTCACTGAATGCATTACACAGAATTTCCATTTTAAAGGTTGCCAGCCCTCTTCCTAACTTTGGATCTGATCTAGTCTTCCATTGTGGATTGTCCTAATACAGTCATCACTGTAATAATACTTGGCCTTACAGAACACTTTTCAGCCATGGAGCTCAAAGTCTTTTACATAGGAGGGCAATATCATTACCATCACTTCTGTGCCATTATTTTACCCATTTTACAGATAGGTTAACTGTGGCACAGAGGTGATGTGAACTGGTAAAAGTCACTCAAAAATTCAAGGGCAAAACTGTGACCAGAACTCAGCTCTCCTGAGTCCTAGGCCACTGCTCTACCCCCTATGCACCTCTGCCTCCCTTAGGCTGTGGCACCAGATTATCTTATTAAATTTGCATTGCTGCTGAGCTCTCAGCTGTCTACTATTAGGGTTTTGGTTTTGTCCATTCCCATGAAGGCACATTCCTCTTTTTTGCACGTACTTCTATTTCTGTTGACCTGGGGAGGTGGGAGTGGGTCTCATCAGTTTCACATGGGGAGAATTTGGCTGGTTCATAGAAGGGCACTTGCTCCTCCTATTCATGAGCAGAGTTTGGGAGTTCTAGCAGGGTTCTTAACTATATTCCAAAGTTTGTTATGTAGACTTTGCAGCACACCAAGGCCAGACTTGTGTGACACCTGCACAAAAAGGAGGGGCACAATACTAGGGTCATTAGATATCAATTAATTGGATAATCGTGTAACGACATCAAAACGTAGTGATTACATGATTATTTGATAGTCTTGGTGCCACTCCTGGGGAGCCCCCTGCCATCCTGTGCTGCTGCCTCTGTATCAGAGGCAGCAGAGCAGGGTGGCAAGCAGGCGCCAGTCTGATACAGAGGCAGCAAGGGGGTCAATGTGTGTAGTCAATAGGATTAACCAATTAGCCCAAGCTGATCAGTTAATTGTGTAGTCAACTATAGATTGACATCCCTAACAATAACCAGGACCCTGATGTGAAAAGCGATTAGAGAGGAGCAAAACAATTCACTTCTCAGTTTGGGGGCTGAAATTAAATAAATAAATAAGTGATCTGGCTCATTTCAAAACTAAGGTGATCTTTTTCTTCTCACCAAAACAAAACAAAACAAAACAAAACAAAAATGGATAAAAGCCTACCCAGAATGGAACACAACAGGGATAGCTCACTGGTTTGAGCATTGGCCTGCTAAACCCAGGGTTGTGAGTTCGATCCTTGTAGAGGCCATTTGGGGCAAAAATTTGTCAGGGATAGTACTTGGTCCTGCTGTGAAGGCAGGGGACTGGGCTCATCACTTTTCAAGGTCCCTTCCAGTTCTAGGAGATAGACAATCTCCAAAACTATTTTTTCCCATTTGGTTTGATCATTTTTGGTTGCTTTTCACTTTACAAATGAACACACAAACAAACAAATAAATAAGGGCTACATTTCTAAATGAAATGTCATTTTCAAACTGGTTGAAAACCAGCATTTTGACTTTAAAAAAATCAATTTTTTTCCAGCAGAAATTATTTGCTTCCTTCAGCCTGAAGTCACAGATAGGTTGGTGCCCTAAAATATTTTTGGTACATTTATTAATCACCAAAGAAATTTTACCCAGCTGTAATCCTTTGCCTCCCACCAAAGGCATGACTTGGCCAAGTCAGAATAGCCAAGTGAGAGTTGGGGGTGTTCCATATCTGGTCTGATCAAAACCCAAACCTCCCCAAAGTGGAGGGCATTTGGATCTGGTCCATGAAGTAATGGAAAAAGGGTCAAGGTGCTAACATCAGCTCCAGATGTGGATCCTGATCCAAAACCATTTGGTATCAGATTAGCATGGGCAATACTTTTTGATGGGGGGAGGCACTCAAGAATTTGGTAAGTGGTTGAGGGCCACACTCTTCCATGATATTAATGGAGAAGGTGTGAGGGTCTGGGATGGAAGTTGGGTGCAGAAGGGAGCTTGGGGTAAGGAACTGGGGTGTGGGATCTGGGAGGGAGTTTGCATGAAGGAGGGAGTTGTGACCTGGGGCAGTGGATTGGAGTTCAGGAGGGGGTGCAGAGTCTGGGAAAGGGGGTGTGACCTGGGGTAGGGTTTGGGTTGTGTCCTGGGACAGGGAATTGGGGTGTAGGGTCTGGGAGGGGTATGGGTGCATGAGAGGATACTGACCTGGGGGAAGGGTGTAGGAGGAGGGAGTGCAGGGTCTTTGGGAGAGAATTGTGACCTGGGGCAGGAACGCAGGAGGAGTTACAGGGTCTGGGACGGGGTTGTAACCTGGGGCAGGAATGCAAGAGGGGGTGCAGGGATTTGGACTGTGACCAGGGATAGCGGATTGGGGTGCAAGGTCTGGGAGTGGGTTGTGACCTGAGGAAGAGTGCAGGAGGAGATTAAGTGTCTGGGAAGGTGTATGGGGGCTACAGAAGGTTTGGGTTACATGGGGTAGGGATGTCAGAGGGGGGCAGAGTGTTGGGGGGTGGGGTGCCAGAGGCAGTATCTGACTGGGAGACCTTATCTGGGTGGCTCACAGCCAGCAGGTTCCTTAGTCAGGGTATCTCCCTTCCATGTCTCTGTATGAGGTCAGAGCAGCTGCTGGTGCCATGTTTGCTGCCGTGAGCCTGGGGGATGAGTGGGGAGGGGCACTTCACATGCTGCCTGCCTGGCATGCTGCCTGCCTTGGCTGGAAAATGGCCAATGGAAGCTCCTGGGAGGGGGGGGGCAGCTTGAAAAGCCTTTCGCCCCTCCCCCAGGCTAGCATTCAGAGATGCACACATGGCCCCGCAGCCAGTTTTCCCGAGGGCCGAGTGGGGGGCAGGGAGGCAGGAAGCCCGCTGAGACTCTTGCAGGCCGAATCCAGCCCATGGACCATATTTCGCACAGCCCTGAATTAGTCCCTGTCCTACTGTGACTATTGAGAACATGACCATATTCTGAGTGACTGATGGAGGCTTAACTCTGCAGGCCGGGCTGTGCTCAGTTCTGGATACCAGCAGCAAAGCTCAAAAGAACAGCAAAGAACAGAAAAAGCAGCAAAGAACAAAAGCTCCTAGGAACCCCATTCCTGGGGTATGTGCAGATACTGGTGTGTCACGGTCAGCAGTCGGACGAACATTTCCCTGCAGTTGGTGGAACATGATGGAACCATTGTGTGGCTCATTTAAAAACAAACTTACATGTTTAGACATTCCCGAAGTGCTGCATTTTCTAGCATTTTCCATCAGCATTTTTCTGGAGCCTTTTGTTTTGTCAGCTGAATGCTGACACTATAATTGTCCTAGCAATGTGCTGCTCTGTCAGTTTTGGAAATGCTGATCTCCCTCTCTAGTGCTTAAGTTCCCCTAGCATAGAGGCCCATTACTTTATCTCTCAGTGGTCTGTCCAGTGATAAAGGTGTGTCCTGCAGCTCAGACTTCTAGCTACCTGTGGCCCACGGACAGTCTGCTAGGAGCTCTCTTGTACTGAGTTACATGAGGATTTACTCATAAGAACGGCCATACTGGGTCAAATGAAAAGTCCATCTAGCCCAGTGTCCTGTCTTCCAACAGTAGCCAATGCCAGATGTCCCAGAGGGAATGAACAGAACAGGTCATCATCAAGAAATCCATCCCCTGTTGCCCATTCCCAGCTTCTGGCAAACAGAGGCTATGGACACCATCCCTGCCCATCCTGACCGATAGCCATTGACAGACCTATCCTCCATGAATTTATCAAGCTCTGTTTTTGAACCCTGTTATAGTTTTGGACTTCACAACTTCCTCTAGCAAGGAGTTCCACAGGTTGTGTGTTGTGGGACGAGCTACTTCCTTTTGTTTGTTTTAAACCTGCTACCTATTAATGTTACTCAGTGATGGTGCAAAGCACAATAGGGAATGGTCCCATCATAACCCAGGGGGCACAGGCTACATAGGATCCTTCTACTTCTGCATTCATGACCAGCCCAAACAGTCTCATTCCCAACTCCTCAGACTGGCTCGGACTCTGTAAACTGTATCTGCAGACCCTATGGACATAGGGCCTTGTTTGGAGCAGCCTTGGGTACAGAGATTATCTTTCAGCATCACATGCATAAAAATGAGTAAATCTGAGAACCCTCTGAACCCCCCCCTAGATTTTTGAACAGCTCATCCCAAGGAACAAGCTGTCCAAGGTGCCGGTGTGGTGTGCTGGCCTTGATGGAGGTGGAGACTCTAGGATGCAATAGCTCAGGGCTGCAATGAATTTGACAGTTGGATGCTCACCAAGCCTCAGATAGGGGTTGCAGGTTCATTACTGCCTATGGGCACAGCGGGATGGGGTGGCAGAACCTGCCAGCTCTCTGCCTAATTTTGCCCAGTGCTATTAATCTTTGAGCATAAGTATTAAAGAAAACAACAGAGCAACCATTATTGCCTGCACTGAAAATCCTTTGAGCACCTCTTCCACATCTGTTTCCCTGGGTGGAAGTTTTTGAGTCTAACTGCACCCTTCTGCTTATAGGGATCAGAGAGATTTGGATGTGTGCAGATCTGAACACATTGCCCGAGTAGCCAAGCCATTCACGCTGTGTGTGAATGATTGCTCCATACTCCATGTTGCCATGCAAAGCCCAGGAAGGGACCAGACTGAATCGGCATAGCTCCACTAGTGAATTTAGCTTCAGGCAGCTGTACAGGGAAGATCATTAGAGATGGTGTCAATGATTCATAAATTAAAGGGATAAAGATCTTGAAGGCCAGAAAAAGCACCTAAAAAATCACACACACTGTAGGCTGTGTCTAGACTGGCATGATTTTGCACAAAAGCGGCTGCTTTTGTGCAAAATCTTGCCGCCTGTCTACACTGGCCGCTTGTATTTGCGCAAGAACACTGACTTTGTAATGTACAAAATCAGTGGTTCTTGCACAAATACTTGGACGCGCCCGTTCAGGGATAAGCTTTCTTGCGCATGTATTCTTGCGCAAGAGGGCCAGTGTAGACAGCCACGATTATTTCTTGTGCAAGAAAGCCCGATGCCTAAAATGGCCATCGGAGCTTTCTTATGCAAGAGAGTGTCTACACTGGGCACAGATGCTTTTACGCAAAAGCAAATCTTTTGCACAAAGGCACATGCCAATCTAGATGCTCTCTTGCACAAATACTTTTAACGGGAAAACTTTTCCGTTAAAAGTATTTGCGCAAAATCTTGCGAATCTAGACGCAGAGGTTTTTTTCCAGGTGCTGCAGCACATCACAAGCAGCATGCTGAGACTTGGTGGGAGAATTCAGAGGGGAGATGATTTATCTGTGGGTGGTAGCATGGTTGTGGAGTACTCAGCTCGACATCTCAATGCCAGCTTGACTTGGAGTGTGAGAGAAGAGGCAGGGGAGGCCAGTCCGCTTGGGAAAAGCTGCCAAGCTGAGGGGGCCGTGACGGGTGGTGAAAAACAATGTCAAAGGAGAGAGTCATATGGTGACAAGCAGATTTCTCTCTGTACAGGGAAAGATCTGACTCTAACAGCGTTCCACTGCTGTCTCTGTGGAGGGCCCCAGTGCGGTTCATAAGTGTTAATGAACTATTCTTCCCCTCTCCTACAGATGACTCAGTTGAGGCACAAAGAGGATAAGGACAAAATCTTCAGTGTCCACTATTCACAGGTGCTACACACCTCTATGATGTCCTGAGATGCCACAGGTACACTCCAAACGAGCAGGCATATTTGAAAGTCCCAACCTAAGTGACTTTCTCAAGATCACACACTGTGTTAGAGTAGGAATAAGGTCCCAGGAATCATGACTTCCAGTTTCTGAGCACTAGACATCCCTGTAGACACTACAGTTACCGCTGCAGTAAAGAGCCAGAGCAGCTAGGACAGGAAGAAAGCTCTACCGAGCCCAATGCAACAAGTCTGAGGCACTGAGAGTCCTTGGAAAGAATGGGTCTGGCTAACCCAGGCGTGCTTTGAGAGAGGACTGGTAGGATGCTGCTGCTGTAGAGTAAGTAGTGAGAAGGCTGCTGTTATTCAGGTTTTTCAGAGCACCTCAGCCTATTTCTCGGTTCTCACACTGGGGATCTGGCAGTGCCTTTTGTGCACTACAGGTGCCTAGCCAAATGCATTTTTACAACCATTTCCAAAATTTCAGAGACTTTATTCAAATTCACAATTTCTCCAGAACACAATCACAGCCCTGTGTGATTAAAACTTATAGCGGCTTAAAACCCCGGGTCAGATTTCCTCTTGGTGCTTGCTGGCCTCAGTAGTGATACAATTATTCCTTCAGCTCTACGTCAAAAAGCCTGTATTTTTAGTGCTGAAGGATAAAGACTGGGGTATCTGTGCGCATGCATGGTCCTCTGTACTGCCCACAATCCTGTAAGTCTACAAACACTGCCTTTATTGAACAATATTTAGCCTCTTCTAAGCGCAATATGCAATGGGAAGGATACACTCAGAGCCTTTATATAACTTTGACAAATGTGGTTGCACAGCTTGCTTAAATTATGCCCTCTACTTGAAAATTTCTAGATGGAGCCACATTTTAAAGCATGCTCTCGTTTATATCAGCTGAATGGGAAGTATAATAAAAATCTAGGAAGCTGTATTAGGTCTCAGTCAGCATATGATCCATTAGAAAGAGTTTGGCGTCATGAAGGCAACATTGTTTAGAGAAAGGGGTGAGGACAACCACAAATCAGGACTCCTGGTTTTCATTCCAGCTCTGTTAATGATTTGCTGTATGACTTCAAGCCAATCATTCAACTTTTGTGACACAGTTTCCGCATTTGAAAAACATAACTATTTGTGCATTAGAGTGCTGTGATCATATAGTTTGATTTCCTGTGTAGCATAGGTCATAAGACTTCCCTGAATTAATGCCTGTTTAAACAAAAGCTTATCTGTTTGCATTTGGGAGTTCAGGTTTCTATGCATGATACAAGCTGAACCTCTTTAGTCCAGCACACTTGGATCCAGCAATGTCGGAGGTCCAGCATGATTTTAGTTAGCCAGATGTCCACTTATTGTGGGGGAGACCAAGTTTCCCATGATCCTATAAAGTCTGTTTATATCCACCAGTCCTGGCTCTCAATTTATCCCTAAATGACTTTCAGAGCC
>JANRFK010000961.1:8025319-8040995 GCA_030068395.1 Apalone spinifera
TGCTTTTAATGGAAAACTTTTCTGTTAAAAGCATTTGTGGAAAATCATGCCAGTGTAGACGTAGCCCAGGAGAAGCATGTTTTTGACATTCGTTATGTGTCTTTTACTAACCATTGGCTGGGTTCCCCACCAAGAGGAAGTAGCTCTACTCACTTGTATTGGCAGTTTACTGTCTTTTTTCCTCAGGATCCATTCTATAGAGAACAATATGCTGGGTTTCTATTGGGTTAACAATCTGATCTGCACATACTTCTCATGTGCATCTGAACTACCTACCAATCAAAATGTCTGTTTTTCACATTGATCTTATTTTCCTAGTCAAGATGTCATAGATTGACAGCTTCGTTTTAATGAGCTCTGTCCTGTGAATTTCATAGTCACATCAAGTCTAAAAAGGGAAACCCACAGGGTGAAGCATTTCCATTTTGTTCTTCTTTCCTGGGGAGTGTGTTCCACACATTGCATGTGGCATTTTGCAGCTGGCGAAAGGGAAAGGCAATTAACTCCTTCTCTACCCAGGATATGTATGAGCTATTATATTACAAAATATATTGGAGCAGCTGTCTGGGAGAATTAATTTGGTATTTATATTAGAAAGCCACAAACGCAGTGAAGATATAAACAGATAAGAATAAATTCTCTCCCTGTAACCTGCAAGTTAAGCATATACAGAATTACTGTCCACTCACTTTGGCCAAACAAAAATAAAGCTGAAAGTACATCACATAAAATTTTCCATTTCTTTTCCAAACCACTTAATAAAAGTACAGCTTGACTGCCTAATTTTCTTAAGTTATGAAAAATGTTTAGCTAATGCAGGGCTGGGCAAAATATGGGCTGGGGACTAGATCTGGTCCAGCAAGACACCGAATCTGGCCCATGGACCACCTTGCTGGGACCCTCAGCCATGTAGCTGTGTGGTTTAAAGCACAGTCCGCATGTCTGTTTTGCAAGAGATGGGGAGACTTCATGAGATCTCTCCGCCCCCAGTCCAATCCTCAGCTCCTAGAGGCTAGAAACAACTGGCCAATAGGTACTGACCCCAGCCAATCTCTCAGCTCCTATTGGCTGGAATAACCAGTCACTAAGATCTGAGAAACTGGCCTGGAGGATGGGAGCAGCCTCTTCCCCATCCCGGAGCTGAGAGCCACACAGGGTCTGCAGCTTGCAGTTTTAAGTGGTTTGGGGCTGCAGCAGGCAGCATCCTTTGGGGATGTTGCAGGGCTGCTGGCTTAGGTAAGTGCCTCCATCCCCTCCTGCACCCAACTCCCTCCCCAGGTCACCAGCCAAACCCTCTGCCCTCCTTGCCCTGGGTCACACACTCTCTCCCAGACCCTGTACCCCCTTCTACGCCTCTCCCCCAGGCCAGAATCCTCTCCTGCACCAAACACCCTCCCAGACCCTGCACCCCAATCCCTTGCCCCATATCACTACCTACACCCTCTGCAATCTGCATCCCTTTTTCCCCTTCTCCCAGGTCACAGCTCCCTCCCAGACCCTACACCTCCATCCCCTGACCCAGGTCACAACCCCCTCCTATGCCCAAACTTCCTCTCGGACCTCACATCATCTCCTGCACCCCAGTCCCTTACCTCGTGTGCCCTTCTGTGCCCAACCTCCATCCTAAACCCTGCACCTCCTCCACAGAAAAGTGCGGCCCTTGGCCACTTTCCAAAATCTTGAAGCGGCCCCCCCTGCCAAAAATTATTGCCCAACCCAAGCTAATGCCTTTAGATTTGCATGGCCAGGAGTAGCTCTCAGCCCCAAATCATCATTTGTTTGGTAGTATTTCTCAAACACCTTGTCATGCTCTCGGATATGAAGCAGATCTGATGTTCCATTCAATGTAAGGTAGCAGTGACTGGAGCGGGGAGAAAATTGGAATTTCTGTCTCTGGAAAATTCGAGTGTTTCAAATATTCACCTTCTTATTGGTGACAGGGACATTTTAGATGGGGGTATTTGGAAAAAGCAGATATAACTGATGTCTAGATCTTCTGTTAGGGTGCATCTACTCTGCACCCGTACGTTGAAATAAGCTGCGCAATTTGAGCTGCATATATTGCATATCTTATTTCGATCTGATTTTGAAATAGCTTATTTTGAAATTTGGCACTGTCTACACAGTGCCAAATTTAGAAATAAACCACTATTCTGAAATGTCCCTTAACCTTCATGGAATGTGAGTTAGAAGGATGTCAGAATAGCAAGCCTGTTATTTCGAAATCTATTTCAAAATAATGGGCTGGTTCAAAAGGTACGGAATAGCTATTTTCGGATACCTCCGGTATCCTGAAATAGCGCCGCAGTCTAGACATACCCGTAGTTATTTCAGTATAGCTCCATTATATGCCAGTTACTCTAGCTGAGGTTCATGATTTATATTCAACAGTCAAATGCAGAGATGTATGAAGTTCCTTTTTTTATACCATAAGCTCTCCAGGGCCAGGTACCATGCTTTCCTATAGGACTGCACTGTGCCTAGCACATTTTGGGTACTTCTGTGGTATGGCTAATTACTCCCAGTAAAGTCACTAGGAATTGAAATGCTCATCACCTATGAGGATTCCTTATTAGGATGCACACCACTGATTAGCTTTCTACACCTGAGATTTTCAAGAGTGATTAATTATCTCATGTGCCTACCCCAAGACATCCAGAAAGGGCTTGATTCTCACAAGGAGCTTAGCAACTAGCCTCTGAAACAACAGGTCCTGTTGCAAGGGGTCTCACATTGAGCACCCAAGAGTGTGAGTCACTTCATGTAACCTTGGTTTACACACATCTTAGAAGATACAGATTGGTTTGAGCAGAGTTAGGGCCAAATTCTGCCTGGCTTAACCAAATGGGACGCTCACTGAAGTCTCTTAGCAAATTAGTCAGTGACAGATGGCCATGTAAATTACATGGCCAAAACTCAATACTTCTCTCGCACATAGTGGTGTAAGCCAGGAGTGACTGTTGACGTTCATAGAGCTGTGTTTTTATGTTGATTGTTCTAAGTGAGACGAGATACAGTTTCCTCCTCTGTGTCAAGGGAGGCAGGTGGTAGGCCTCTGGGGTATTCTGTTGCTGCCATAGGGCCAGGGATCATCCATCAAGTAGGTGGGGAACAGACTGCAAGCCGTATGGAAGGAGCGAACACCACAAGGTATAAAGTACAGGAGACAGTTATATATCTAGTGGGGATCTCCTTACCTGAGAGAGAATCACTTGCAGATGATTTCTACCTTCTTTTCGCTCCTCGCTTGGTTTCCTAGTTCTGTAAAGCGAGGGGGGCAGACGGGTGGGTTGAGCTGAAAATTACTGTCCATGGTTCTGAAAGATCTAAAACTGATTAATCTTGCCCAGACCTGGTGTCTGGTACTTCAGCCTATTTCAGAATCTTGAGTTGACACTACCGTTGGCTCCCCCAAATCCTACAAAGGCACACAAGCTGAAAGGTATGGCTGATTTAGGCTGATATAGAAAATCAGGTTGGGCTGAGTCAGAACTCTGCATTTCAGTTCAATTGATCTTAGCCAAGGCACTGCACTATGGTCTTTGCAACTCACAGAATCATAGAATTCTAATGCTAGAAGAGACCTCAGAAGGTCATCGAGTCCAACCCCCTGCCCAAAGCAGGACCATCCCAACTGAATCATCCCAGACAGGGCTTTGCCAAGCCAAGACTTAAAAACTTCTAGGAATGGAGATTCCACTACCTTCCAACCTAGACTTCCCCCACTGTAACTTGAGACCATTGCTCCTCATTCTGCCAACTGTCACCACTGAGAACAGCCTCTGCCCATCCTCTTTGGAATTTGAATTCAGGAAGTTGAAGGCTGCTATCAAATCCCCCCTCACTCTTCTCTTCTGCAGACTAAATAAGCCCAAATCCCTCAGGTTCTCCTAGTAGGTCACGTGCTCCAGCCCCCTAATCATTTTGGTTGCCCTCTGCTGGACCCTATTCAATGCATTCACATCCTTTTTATAGTTGGGGGCCCAGAACTGGCTGCAGTACTCCAGATGTGACCTCACCAGTGCCGAATAAAGGGGAATAATAACGTCTCTAGATCTGCTGGAAATGCTCCTCCTAATGCACCCTAATATGCCATTAGCCTTCTTTGCTATCATGACACACCATTGACTCATATCCAGCTTCTCATCCACTGTAATGCCCAAATCCTTTTTTGTTGAACTGCTACTTAGCCAGTCGGTCCCCAGCCCGTAACACTGCTTGGAATTCTTCAGTCCCAAGAGCAGGACTCTGCACTTGTCCTTGTTGAACCTCATCAGATTTCTTTTGGCCCAATCCTCTAATCTGTCCAGGTCACTCTGGACCCTATCCGTGCCCTCCAGTGTATCTACCTCTCCCCCTAGCTTAGTGTTATCCACAATCTTGCTGAGGGTGCAATTCATCCCTTCATCCAGGTCATTAATAAAGATGTTGAACAAAACCGACCCTGGAACCAATCCTTGAGGCACACCACTAGAAACCGACTGCAAACCAGACATCAAGCCATTGATCACTACCTATTTAACCCATCAATTTAGCCAGTTTACAGTCCATTTATCCAATCCATACTCCCTTAACTTGCTGGCAAGAATATTGTGGGATACCACAATATCAAAAAATACCACAGTATCAAAAGCTTTGCTAAAGTCAAGGTATATCACATCCACTGATTTCTCCATGTCGACAGAGCCAGTTACTGTATTATAAAAGCTAATCAGGTTGGTCAGGCATGACTTGCCTTTGGTAAATCCATGTTGACTATTCCAGGTCACTTTCCCCTCTTCCAGGTGCTTCAAAATGGATTTCTTGAGGATCCCCTCCATGATTTTTCCGGGGACTTAGGTAAGGCTGACTTGTCTGTAGTTCCCTGGATCATCCTTCTTCCCTTTTTTAAAGATGGGCACTACATTTGCCTTTTTCCAAACATCCAGGAACTCTACTGATCTCCATGAGTTTCCAAAAATAATGACCAAAGGTTGTTCAATGACATTTGCCAACTCCTTTTTATCCTCGGATGCATTAAATCCAGACCCATGGATTTGTGTATGTCTAATTTTTCTAAATAGTTTTTAACCTGTTCTTTGTCACTGGGGGCTGCCCATCTCCTTCTTATACTGTGTTGCCTAGTCCAGTAGCCTGGAGCTGACCTTGTCTGTGAAGACAGAGGCAAAAAAAGCAATGAGTACTTCAGCTTTTCCCACATCATCTGTCACTAGATTACCTCCCTCACCCTGTAAGGGTCCCACACCCTTGCTGATCACCCTCTTATTGTTAACATGCCTGTAGAAACCTTTCTTGTCACCCTTCACATCTCTTGCCAGCTGCAATTCCAAATTGTGCTTTGGCCTTCCTGATTACACCCTACATTCTCAATCAATATATTTATACTCCTCCCTAGTCAGCTGTCCAAGTTTTCACTTCTTGTATGTTCCACTTTTTATGTTTAAGCTCACCTAGGATTTCCCCAGTAAGCCAATCTGGTCACCTACCATATTTGCTTTTCTTACTGCACATAGGGATAGTTTGTTCCTGTGCCTTCAATAAGGCTTCTCTTCAAATACTGCCAGCTCTCCTGGACTCCTTTCCCTTTCATGTAAGCATCCCAGGGGATCCTGCCCATCAGTTCCACGAGGGAGCCAACGTCTGCTTTTCTGAAGTCCAGGGTGCGTGTTTTGCTACTCTCCTTTCTTCCTTTGGTCAGGATCCTGAAATCTACCATCTCATGATCACTGCTTCCCAGGTTGCCAGCCACCTCTACTTCCCTACTCGTTCCTCCCTGTGCATGGCCCCGGTCAGTTCCTTCAACACTTCTTCCAGGAAGTTATCCCCAACATTCTCCAGAAGTGTCCTGGATTGTCTGTGTACTGCTGTATTGGTCTCCCAACAGATGTCAGGGTGATTAAAGTCCCCGATGAGAACCAGGGCCTATGATCTGGAAAATTCTCTTAGTTGTCTGAAGAAAGCCTCATCTACCTCATCTGATCTGGTCGACTATAGTAGACACCAATCACAACATCACCTCTGTTGCTCCCACCTCTAAGTTTAACCCAAAGACTCTCAACACACTGGAGCGCTGAGGAATCATACTGCTTTCTTACATATAGTGCAACTCCTCCTCCTTTTCTCCTCTGCTTGTCCTTCCTGAACAGTTTAGACCCTTTCATGATAGTGCTCCAGTCATGCGAGTCATCCCACCAAGTCTCTGTTATTCCAAGTCTCTGTTATCACCTCATAGTTCTTTGTGCCAGGGCTTTAATTCTTTGGGTTTGTTTCCCAGGCTTCTTGCATTCATGCACAAACACCTTAGATAACTAGTTGATTGGCCTACCTTTGCCATTCAAATCAGGGCTCCTCCTTTGTTGCTCCCTCCTCCTTGTGTTTCTTCTCAGTATCCCACTTTCTCATTTATCTCAGGGCTTAGATCACCATCCCCCGATGAACCTAGTTTAAAGCCCCCCTCACTAGGTTTGCAAGCCTGCCCATGAAGATGCTCTACCCTCTCTTGGTTAGGTGGATCCCATCTCTTCCTAGCAATCCTTGTGCCCAGAACAGAGTGCCATGGGGAAAGAAACCAAAGCCTTCTCCAACACCACCTGCGCAATCACGCATTTACTTCCATGATTTGATGATCCCTATCTGGATCTCTTCCTTCAACAGGGAGGATGGATGAGAACACCGCTTGCACTTCAGGTTCCTTGATCTTGATCTTTCTTCCCAGTGCTACATAATCTGCAGTGACCTGCTCAAGGTCATTCTTGACCGTGTCATTAGCTCCTACATGGAAAAGGAGGAAGGGGTAGCGATCTGAAGTTTTGATCAGTTTTGGATGACTCTTGGTCACATCCTCAATTCTAGCCCCTGGTAAGCAGCACACTTCTCGAGATTCCGGGTCTGGACAGCAGATGGATGACTCTGTCCCTCTTAGGGGATCTTCTTCTTTTGGGGGTCATGGTTGTGGAACCCCCATCCCTAGGACTATGCATCCCGTGCCTTCCAGTCAAGGGGGTCTCCTTCCTTGAGAGGTCTTTACCAAAATATTCTTCACCGTAATGCCTGTGCAGAAAGCCTGAAAGCAGTTACTTACCTCTACTGGAATTGGGGATACCTGAGTTGGCTTTCTTCTCCTAGAGGTTACATGCTGCCAGTTTTCTTCCTTGTTCTGTACTGCCATCCCTGGTTCTTCAGCCTGCTGTGCCTGCAGTATTAAATGCTGCCTTCTATTGAGGAAGTCTTCATCTTCTTGGATGGAACGTAGGGTTGATTCTTTTATAAGGCCCGGCTAAAAGCCTTGCCTCTAATCCAATCTGCCCAAAGCCCCACCTGGGACAAATTCACACTCTTCAACCTTTTCAAATTGCTGCTCTTTTCAAACCGCCGAACACACAGTCAAACAAATGCTCACAGACAGACAGACTCTTGGATACTCACCCCACCAGCTCATAACACAGCCCCCCAAAAGCCACACTTACCTCACCTCCTCTCCAACATTTCCCAGGCAAATTCTCCTGTTGGCTGCTGTCCTGTTCACTGCTCTGTCCTAGCTATCCTAGCTGACCACCATATTTATCTACAGGCCTGTTGAACAATCTGCACTGGAGAGAACAGGTCGACATGGTCATCTGTCTTCTCAAGGCTCCCAAGGATACAAAGAAGACACTGCCTTGAATTCCTATTTTCAAGACTTTCCTGGAAAAAGATGGACTCTTCTGTTTTGATTTAATAGGGAATGCAAATTATGCTAATATTGCCCAAGTTACCATGGATGCAATAATGGTCCCGTCAGTGACCACAAACAGCCCAGAGACATTTTGTTCCATGGACATAATTAGCTTTTTAGGTGTATTTGTTTCTTTCGCATAATAGGAAACCAAAGAGGAACTGAATAGTTCTGACACTTGTGATAGTCCCTAGCTGATGATTTAGGTAAGCATTGTTTGCTTTGTGCATGTGTATTGGGGATCAGCGATACTAAGGGATGATAATATATTTTCAGATAGAGTTCTGTTTATGATTCACAGGGGTAGCTACTACCTCCAGAATGAAGTAGAGGATTGAAATGGGTAGCTATCCCCTCAGGGTCTGGCAACACTACAGAGTTTTTTCCGGAAAAACAGCTGTTTTTTTGGAAAAATGGCTGTTATTCCAGAAAAACGACACTTACATCCACACTGCAATTGCATTCTTTCAATGGACAGTCAAAAGAATGCAGGGATTTTTCCGACAGCGGTAAACCTCTTTCTACGAGGAAGAAGCCTTTTCTGAAAGAGCTCTTTTGGAAAAAGGCGTGTGTGGATGGGGAAGAGGGTTTTTTTTTTCGAAAGAAGAGGCCTCCAGGAAAAAGCACAGGTGCTCTGGTGGCCACTCCATCCATAGTAATCACAACTTAAATGCGAGATAGTGTCCAATCAATGTGGACACTAGCTTTCAAAAAAGCAGATCACTTTTTTTATGCACTTTGGCAGTGTGGACGCTCTCTTTCAGAAGAAGTTTTTACGGGAGATCTCTTCCAGAAAAGCTTCTTCCGAAAGAAGCCTGTAGTCTAGACGTAGCCTCACCATTTCCCTTTGCAGGTTTTCCATAATTCTCAAAGATTTGCATCTCTTTGTCAGCATATTACATGAGGTCGGGAGAGTAATGAACCTACTTCATGTTGACCCTCTATTATCCTCTCACAAGGAAAATAGAGATAGGAGGGTTATAATTACCCATAGTTACAAAATCCCTCTATGTCAACAATAAAAACAATATTGGCAAATTCGAAGATCCCACATAAGGTTCTTCTGAGTCAGCTTGTTATGGGATTCAATGCTGCATGAAGATGCAAAATTGCTGTTAAGTCATGCTAGTAGGAGGCTCTCTGGAGCAAATAAACTGAAGGACCAGGACACAGGCAGACTAATTAAAGAGAGGTGCGTTTATACCACTAAATTCTGATCTAGATCTGCATTTCCCTAGTACAGGAATGTTTGAATAAGAGTTTTGGTTCATCTCCAAGGTATTTAGCTAGAAGCACTTGCTTGATTTTCCAGTAATCTGAATATTATTAAAATTACTGGAGCATCTACAGCTGAGACCTGGGGACCACTGCAATAGGCCTTGGACAAACTCATTGTAAGAAACAGCCCCTGCCACAAAGAATTTAGAGTCAAACATACAAGACAAAGTGGGGTAGCTTGAACACTGCACAGTGCACTAGTCCGCAACAGCTTAAGAGGTTTAAGTTTTAGTCTGTACTGACATGGTGCTCACTAACTGGACCAGGACAATCTTCCTTGCATGCATACTAATGTAATACTGTAATTAGCGTAATACACACTAGGGAGCATTTAGTATATACCAGCAAGGTCCATGTGGACTGTTTAGTGCAGACTACAACTTGTACCCACATTGGAGTAGACTAGCACATTGTGTAACAAGCCTGTACTCGTTTAGAGATGGCAGAACTGAGGTCCAATGATTAAATGACTTGCCTCAAGTCACACAGAATTGTGGAAGGACTGGGAATTGAACTCATTTTTCCCCAGGACCCAGGGGAGCCATACATTCATCTGTTTCTATGGGGAGAGTTCTCAAGTAGTTTTCCATACTTCCAGTAACACTGCAAATTACAAGAAATATTACCACACTATGAACTTGATAGATGTTAATGAGTTACGGCCCCCGTCTGTTTTCATCCCTAAATTCTGCACCAAGGTTTGCCTACCTTTTTTTTAATGCATCTATTTCTGTTCTCCTGTTCAAGTAGCTGTGGGTAGCAGAATCAGAGCAGGTGGGCTGTCGGTATTGTCTCATTTCACTAGTCTGCCAACAGCTCTCTGTTGAACCTGAAGCTGAGGTGCTGGAGCTGAGGAGTACAGCAATACACAAGGTATGGATAGGGTACACAACTGGGATGCTAGCAGAATATTTTCTGGGTCCTGCATTCATATCGTACCCTGGTGGCTTTGAACCTTCCTGATTACGTATCTGCATTCTGGTGGCTTCTAGAAGCTTTACTTGAAATAAAAAAACAGGACTATGTAGCATTTTAAAGACTAACAAGATGGTTTATTAGATGAGCTTTCGTGAGCCAGACCCACTTCCTCAGATCAAATCAGATCTGAGGAAGCGGGTCTGGCCCATGAAAGCTCATCCCCTAGTAAACCATCTTGTTAGTCTTTAAAGTGCTACATAGTCTTGTTTTTTGTTTCAGCTACACCAGACTAACACGGCTACATTTCTATTACTTGAAATCAGGGTCTGTAGCAGAGATTTACCTGGTCCGGCATCAGGTCTGTTCCCAGCCTCAGTTTTTCCTTTCAGCAGTCATTTGTGGGCTGCTGCAGTGCTCTGATGCAGGAGCATCAGTGTTTTACTAGCACTGACTTAACACCTTCTTTTCTTTGTTCCCAGCCATGGCTCCCCTGCCCCCTACGATGCTAGCACAGGGGAATCTGCATCTAGCCTGCACTACAGCGCTAAACAGTCAGGCTGTGCATCTTATAGCCTTTCCTTCCAGGGGCCTCTTCCTGGCACTTTTCTGGCTGAGTGCCTGCTCTTTACTAAAACACTCATATCCAGGTCTTAGCATCTCTCTCTCCTGACTGCCTACTGGCTACCCTTATATCTCCTAGCAGGCCTGGTTCTTAACTACATGCTTCCTTATCACATGACACTCCTGCTCAGAGGCTATGTCTACACTGCACGCTTTTGCTGGCAGAGAGTATGCTAATGAAGCACTCATTAGCATTTGTCGTGCTGTCATTTGCATATTCTCTGCTGATGCTTTTTGCACAAGAGGTTTTTGTGCAAAGCCAAGCAGTGTAGATGGGTCCATTTTGTGCAAAAAACCCCCCCCTGTTTGCACAAGATCCTGTTTTGAGGCATAAGGATCTTGCGCAAAAAGTTTTTTTGTGTGCAAAACAGACCTGTCTACACTGCTTACTTTTGCACAAAAACCTGTTGCGCAAAAAGTATCGGCAAAGAATATGCAAATGACAGTGCGGCAAATGCTAATGAGCGCTTCATTAGCATAGTCTCAGCCGGCAAAAGCCTGCAGTGTAGACATAGCCAGAGAGGTAAGAGCATAAGAATGGCCACGCTGGATCAGACCAGGTCCATCTAGCACAGTATCCTGTCCTCCGACAGTGGCCAATGCCAGGTGCCCCAGAGGGAGTGAACAGAACAGGTAATCATCAAGTGATCCCTCTCCTGTCATCCATTTCCCGTTTCTGACAAACAGAGGCTAGGGACGCCATTCCTACCCCGCCTCGCTAATAGCCATTGATGGACCTAACCTCCTAATTTATCTAGTTCTTTTTTTAACCCTGTTAAAAGTCCTTTGGCAAGGAGTTCCACAGGTGGACTGTGCATTGCATGAGGAAACACTTTTTTTTTTTGTTTAAAACCTGAAACCTGTTAAACTAGGTAATCTTGTCACAAGTGAGGCTAGGTATAGATGCTCTTAAAGGGCCAGCTTACAGCTTGTGACAATGCCCCATTATGTTAGGTGTTCTACAAACACACAATAAAGGACCAATCCTGCTCATGTATTCTCCCAACTCAGAGCCTAAGCAGCCATGATAGTGAACAGAAATGAAGTGAATTGCCCAAAGTTAGTGGCTGGGCCAGGAAGAGAACCCAGCTCTCCAGCTGCTGGCTTAGCCACTAAGTCACATAGCAGCCCTTGCTACTCCATGCAATAATCTATCCCACTTGGGCTGAGCTAGTGGGTCAGCGATACCAACACATCCTATTAATCATTTTTATGAAATTTTTTATTCATATTGGATGCTTGAGCCCCACCAAGACATAACAAAGAGACTGTCCCTGCCCCAAAGAGATTCCACAACCTAAGCATAAGATGGTAGACGACAGGTTGGTAAAGCAGACAGACAGAGGGGGCACCAGGTAACAAAGAGACAATTATGAATCAATCAAATTATGTATTGTGAAATTAAAGATGCCACAACACAATAAAATGCACTTCTCTCCTACAGCTTCACATGGCATTTCACTAAGAGGGTGTTGAAGCACTGGAATGGGTTACCTAGGGAAGAGGTGGAATCTCCATCCCTAGAGGTTTTTAAGTCTCAGCTTGTGTGACGACGCGTTGGGTTTTTCTCATCTCCTGCATCCCCGTAATGGCATGAACAGACTCCACCAGCCAGTAGAATAGAGGGAGTTTATTGCTTCTCCAGGATACAGCACAGCATAGATGCAATCCAATTCCAGGGCCAGGCCCAGGATGCCTCAGCCCCCCTTGAGATGGGGTGGGGGGACTGGCCCCTCAAATCCCAGCCCCTGGCTCGGCTGCTTCCTCCATGATACCCAGGAGGGAACTAACTCTCTTCCAGCCCTGCCCACAGCCAGGGCAGGATTCCCCCTTCCTTTGTGTCTCTCCCTGGGGGGGTAGCTGGTCAGACAGGTTTGGGGGTCGTTTGCATAATAACTCATCCTCTGCCCTGCTGGGCCGTGCTGCAGCCAGCAGCCAGTGGAGGTCACTCACAGCCCAGGTACCCCCACTTTGTCACAGCTTGACAAAGCCCTTGGAGCCCTGGCTGGGTTGATTTAGTTGGGATTGGTCCTGCCTTGGGCAGGGGGCTGGACTGGATGACTTCCCGAGGTCTCTTCCAGCTCTATGATGCCCCTGCCTGAATCTCTGAGCTTCCACTTCCTTCCCATGCTAATCACTGTTTGAACCGTGTGGCAAAGATGTCACATTCTGGGGAGAGCAGAACCCAAATGGGCTTCTATTTGCTTCTTTCCAGCTAGATCAGAGTCTCCCGGTGTGCTCCTGGCATCGGTCTCTCCTCTTTTTATTCTAGGAGCAACAGAAACAGCTGAGCTCGGTAGCAGATGGGGCATGAATCCAGTAGTGATCACTCTGCTCATTTGTTGGGCATAAAAATGATGGACAAATGATGAAGAACAGTGAGAGATGAACGCAGGCAGGGAGGGGCTCTTGTTATTTAATATTTCTCCCTTTAATGTTTATCATATTTGTTTCTATTCTCGTGGTTTGTACAATTGTTCAACTGCAATTACCACAATATCTGAGTCTCATTTTGCCACCCTGACACATGTTAAATTGCCTTACTCAACACGCAATTCCAGTGCACTGATATCTCATTGCTCATTTCTCTTGGCTTGGGACAATGAAGACAACCCAACAGTTTCAGTCTTCAGTCATTTCCGCGCCTAAGTTCTCATGCATTAGCCCTGGGCTGTGATACTTGGGTGGTGAACTCATCAGGATTAAAATATTTGGTTTTGAACGATCTCCACTGGAGTGAGAACATAAATTTGTGGTGTGTTTCTTTACTCTGAGGTTCTGTAAGGTGCATCGACACAGCAACATTATTTCAGAATAACGGATGTTATTTTGAAAGAACTTTGTGAGCGTCCACACAGAAAGCCTGTTATTTCAAAATATTTTTGAAATAATGGGCAGATTATTTCGGTGTTTGTAAACCCCATTCCAGGAGGAATAATGTCTCTTCTGACATAGCTATTTTGAAATAGTGCCTGCGTAGACAGAGCAGCTGGAATGATTTCGAAATAAGTGGCCTCCAGCCCTTCTGATGGGGCCCTGCTGGACACTCTGCCTACACTAAACTCTGCAGTGCGACCCTTTCCCTGGAGCCCTTAAAGCTGCAGCCTCAGAGGAAAGGGCTTATGGCAGACAGCAGGGCCTGACAGCCCTAAGCCACCCAGCAGCTGTCACAACTTCGCATCTGGGACACAATGCATGACTCTGCTGCTCCCACCTAAGCCTTCACTGTTCCCAGGAAGCAGAGTCCCAGCTCCCAGGAGCCTGCCCGGGGAGGAAAAGATGCATGTCTTCCTAGTCTGGTTCAGAGGTCCTGGACGTGATGGAGGTTTGGGGTGATGAGACCAACCTCCAGGATCTCAGGTCTTGAGACACCTGTTTTTTCCCTCCCGGGGGACAGAGCCGGTGAGGAGGAGGAAATAGAGGAGGAGCTGGACAAGGCCTGTACAACAACCCTCCGCACCCCACACTCTGGGGCTACGTCTAGACTACATCCCTTTTTCGTAAAAGGGATGTAAATTAGACGTATCGCAATTGCTAATGAAGCGGGGATTTCAATCTCCCCCGCTTCATTAGCATAAAAATGGCTGCCGCTTTTTTTCGGCACGGCGCTTTGCCGGAAAAAAGCGCCAGTCTAGACGCTGATCTTGCGAAAAATAAAGCTTTTTCTGAAAGATCCCTTATCCCTCTTTGAAATAAGAGATGAGCGCTGGGCTTCAGGCACACGGTCTCTCTGTTTTCCACAGCTGGACCAGCTGCGAGAGGGGTGGTCGACAACACCCAGGGCAGCATCCCAACCCAAAGGGATCTGCCAGTGCAGGAAACCCATGGATGAGTTCCAGTGGGTGCACCTTGTGGCACTGCAGTCTGTGGAGCAGACCCTGGACTGCAGACTGCAGGAAGATTTCCAGCTGCGGCAAAACACCTGGCAGGAAATGGTGGAGCAGGGCCACACTGCATGTGTGACACTTCAATCCCTGATTGCCAGTATACTGCCTGCTCCTCGTCCTCCTCCCTCCTTTCCCTTCCAGCTTCCTCCTCCCCCCTCCAATATTCTCATCCCCCCTCCATGCCCTCCCTCCCTTCTCCTCCCCTCTCCCAGTTGCTTCTATCCCAACTAAAAAACCAAAGAGTTTATTTTTTCAAAAACAAAGGATGTGTTTTATTGTCTCTGCAGGGGAGGGAAGAAGGGAGAAGTGTGGGAGGAAAGGCTAAGCGGGGCGATGCACAGGCCCCTAGTGGGGAGGCTCAGGGGATTCTTGTGACATTGGGGTTCTTGTGAGAAAATCTCCTTCAGGGCCTCCTGGATGTTCATGGCCCTATGATGAACCTGATGGACGGCAGCCATGCGCGGCTGCTCGAAGGCCCTGCTGATTCGGTCAGCCTTTGCCCCCGACCCTGGCAGGAAGGCTTCCTTCTTCCTCTCACAGATATTGTGAAAGACACAACATGTATGAGATGCTCTGCTCACCAACGTCCAGCTGGGTGAGGAGGCATTGGAACTGCGCTGTCAGACATCCGAAGGCTCCCTCAACAACCCTGTGGGCCCTGCTGAGCTTGGTGTTGAACTGTTCCTTGGAGTGGTCAAGGTGGCCAGTGTAGGGCTTCACTAGCCAGGGCAAGAGAGGGTAGGATGCACTCCTCCCCTCTCCACATCGGCATGTCCACGTCACTGAGCCTGATGGTATGGCTGGGGAAAAAAGTTTCAGTGTGCAGCTACTCGAACATGCTGGAGTTGCGGAGGACGCGGGTGTCGTACACCTTCCCCAACCACCTGACATATATTCTATGAATGGGCCCAGTGGTCAGGGACCCAGATGGGGATGTGGGTGCCATCAATAGACCCCCCTTCCCCCGTAGTTGGGGAAGCCCATGTCGGCAAAGCCGATGATGATGGCATCCACGTCGCCAAGGTTGATGGCCCTGCATAGCAGGATGGTGTTGATGGCCCGCCCCACCTGTAGAAGGAGACAAACAAACATCAGAGAACTGCAGGGTTGCCAGAACCCTTGGGAGGTCCCCGAGCCCTCCCCCCGCAAGCAGGAGCAATCCCCCACTTACCCCATCCCCTGGCAGGGCTTTGTGAAGGTGAGATTGAGAACATAAGAACATAAGAATGGCCGTACCGGGTCAGACCAAAGGTCCATC
>JANRFK010000961.1:8058983-8069240 GCA_030068395.1 Apalone spinifera
TAGTCTAGACATACCCTAGGTTACCTCCCTCATCCAGTAAGGGCCCCACACCCTATTTGATCACCCTCTTATTCTTAACATGCCTGTAGAAACCTTTCTTGTTGTCCTTCACATCCCTTGCCAGCTGCAATTCCAATTGCGCTTTCGCCTTCCTGATAACTCCCCTGCATTCTCGAGCAATATATTTATACTCCTCCCTAGTCATCTGTCCAAGTTTCCACTTCTTGTAAGCTTCCTTTTTGTGTTTAAGCTCACCAAGGATGTCCCCGGTAAGCCAATCTGGTTGCCTACCATATTTGCTTTTCTTGTTACATTTGGGGTGGTTTGTTCCTGTGCCTTTAATAAGGCTTCTTTAAAATACTGACAGCTCTCCTGGACTCCTTTCCCCTTCATGTAAGTATCCCAGGGAATCCTGCCCATCAGTTCTCTAAGGGAGTCAAAGTCTGCTCTTCTGAAGTCCAGGGTGTGTATTTTGCTACTCTCCTTTCTTCCTTTGGTCAGGATCCTGAAATCTACCATCTCATGATCACTGCTTCCAAGGTTGTCACCCACCTCTACTTCCCCTACTCGTTCCTCCCTGTTTGTGAGCAGCAGGTCAAGCTGTGCATGGCCCCTGGTCGGTTCCTTCAGCACTTATACCAAGAAGTTATCCCAAACATTCTCCAAAAACTTCCTGGATTGTCTGTGTTCGGCTGTATTGGTCTCCCAACAGATGTCAGGGTGATTAAAGTCACCCATGAGAACCAGGGCCTGTGATCTGGAAGCTTCTCTCAGTTGTCCAAAGAAAGCCTCATCTACCTCATCCACCTGATCTGTTGGTCTATAGCAGACACCAACCACCACATCACCCGTGTTGTTTCCACACTAAACTTAACCCATAGACTCTCAACAGTCTTTTCTCCCTCTAAATACTGGAGCTCTGAGCAATCATACTGCTCTCTTACATACAATGCAACTCCTCCTCCTTTTCTCCCCCACCTGTTCTGACTGAACAGTTTATATTCTTCCATGAGAGTGCTCCAGTCATGCGAGTCATCCCACCAAGTCACAGAGGTCAGCAGTGAGGGAGAGAGATTTGTAGCTCCTGGAAGATAACACAGGCAGCAGGAGACTCCATTTGCTTTCCTCTTGCAGGCATATCTTGAGGGCTTTCTCAGGGGATGCCCCATAACCCAGTCTTCCTCTGAATGGAGGGAGTACCACTGGGACAGATGTTAGTGATGTGGGCACTTCAGACTAGTGTTCCCTCTACTTTTCCCCACACCTGGGTGGAGTGAATTTTGTGATGTGCACTAAGGAGGAGGTGATGGGTGACATAGAGGTGATGTGTGATACATCACCTTCACATTGGTGCACATACAATTCTTGTGGTGGGGATGGAGCCAAAGGGTTCTGAGTGTGGGAGGGGGCTCAGGCTAGGACAGAGAGTTGGGCTGTAAGGGCTCTGGCTGGAGGGGTGGGGCTGAAGTGGGGCTGGTGCAGAGCATGGGGTGCAGGGATGTGAGAGAGGGCTTGAGAACAGGCTGTGGCGGGGGGGAGGGACTAGGGGCTCTGGCTGCAGCATGGGGGAGGCGTGGGTTGCTAGGGCCACTGCTAGGGGGTCTGGGCTGCCAGCCTCATACTGAGCAGGCTTAGGCCTTTAAAAAAGGACAACATCCCCACCACAAAGTAGCAGTAATGCTTGGTAACTCCCACTTGGGCCTCTCAGAGAGCTGTGCAAACATCACCTACCTCTCCCCTTGAGTGCGCATTATCATCTGTGGACACTGAGACGTGGAGGAGTGAAATGAACTTGCTACAAAGCAAGTCCATGGGAGAGCCAGGAAACAAACCTACATTCCCTGATTTCCGGGTCTGTGCTAGAAATACAAGACCATTATGATAATGAGTGGGTCAGTCACGAGCATATGCACGTTCTGACTGCCACAGGGCCTGCCTTTTCCATATAAACTCATAGGGTCCAAGGCTTTGCTGGTGTAATTCCACTGAATTCAGATTGGTCCCAGTTGTAACTAAACTTTAACCTAACTGTCTCTCAGGCTGGCAATACCCAGAAGTGGGCGCACCTTAGCAGATGAATCCAGAGGCTGCTTATGCAGCTATGACAACAATATCTGTATTTTCTGCATGCTGCACCTTTGCATTTGCTGTTTATCATAATAACTTATACCATAGTATCCAAGTGCCTCATAGTCTCTATGTATTTATCTTCACAGCCCTCCTTGGAGGGAGGGAAGAGCTAAGTTACTATCATACAAGTGGGGAACTGAAGCACCGAGAGGCTAACTGACTTGACCAAACTCACACAGGTAATCTGTGATGGAACAAAGAACTGAACCTCAGTCGCCCACACTAGCCGCTGGAAAAGCCTTCCTTTCTAGTATCTGGGCTTGTCTGCAGAGACAGACATTTTGTTCTTACAACTGCTGTAACCTGTTAGAGAGCATGTGTGCACCTCCATTCCCTTTCCTGGAGTTTCGCACACAGAGCTCTCCTGGAGACTTTACCTTTGTTCTTTCTTTTTTTAATTAACCTAAAACCAAAGGCCATCAGGCCAGTAGTATATGGGTGCTATCTGTGCTTGGAGGAAGAAATGCAACACTTTGGGCTGGAAAACAGGGCTGGAAAAGTTCTCACACAGGCTTTTCAAGGAGCTTTCCTGAATTACTTGCTTCCAGGCAGGAACAACAAGTACAGTGTTAGTCACAGTGTTCTGGCACTTCTGCTTCCTGGACTGTGAGGAACCAGGAAGTGCAGAGGCTGCTGTGAAAAATAAAATAAGGGAGGGGGAACGTTCTTCCAACTGTTCTGAGCTTTGAAGAGAGGGGCTATTTAAGATCTGGGCAACCATTCAGGGGCTGTCCTTGATTTATGCAAAACAGTCTGGCGATCTCTAGTAACAAGCTTTGTGGGACATCAGGGATAGACAGAGCTTGACATTCATTTCCTTATGCCAGTTTGGCAGGCACAGCAGAAGTCTTATGTAGCTCTTAGGACCTGTCTTGCTGCTGGGTACCAAGACGGTCACCCCCCCAGCTTCGCCATCCCCAGATAACACTAGCTTCTGCCTACTCTCCTTAGCCCTTGGTGAAAGGCTTAGTTGAGAGCCATTTAAAAACTTAAATATAGTGGTACATATTTGAGGGGCCAAAGCTGGCTCTAAGATGCCTTTTACACATATAGCGTCTCCTGCTAGATTTGAATAGGAGGTAAGTACCTAAATACCCTTGAGGATCTGGGCTTCAGAGGACTGAAATTGGATCTACAGTGAGCAATGCTCCTCCCCCTCAGACATAACTAGATCCACTAAAGTCCTAAATGCTTCCGCCAAGTTGCTTAGTGCTCCAGATGCCCAGCAATGACAGTGGAAGAAAAGGGCATTCTGTCCCTCACAGGATTTGATGAGCCATCTACCAGCATAGCATTCTCACTGCTAAGTAGATGCGCTGCATCCTATAATAAAATCCGAGGGCCCTCATGTGGACATCTAGTCCTAGCACAGAACTTGGCCCAAGTAAGCCAACACCATCCTTAAAAGTGTTTGTCCAACCTGTTCTTAAAACTTTCCAAAGATGAAGATGTCACTGCCTTCCTAGGAGACCTACACCAGATCTTAGCTGCTCTTATAGTTAGAAAGATTTTGCTAATCTCTCTCATACTGCAGATTAAATCCCTGGCGTCTGTTTTACCTTCACTGGACATGTGATCAACTATTCTCCAGAGCTGCTCTCAGCCTATTTAAGGACCTTTTTCAGGCCCTCCTACAATATTCTTTCCTCGGGACTAGACTCACCCAGATTTTTCAAATCTTTCCTTCTAAATCTTCGATCATTTTTGTTGCTCTCGTCTGGACTCCCTACAATTTGTCCATATCTTTCCTAATGTGTGGTGCCTAGAAATGGACACAGTCCTCCAGCTGAGGCCTCCCCAGGGCCAAGTGAGGGGACAACTATCTCCTGTATCTTACATACAACACACAGTTAATAGATCCTGGGATGATGTTAGCCATTTTTGCAACCGAATGACACTGTGGACTCACATTCAGTATGTGAGCCCTTATAATTCACCAAATCTTTTCAGCAATATGACCATCTAGCCAGTTATTCCCCATATTGTAGTTATGCAAAGAACTTCACCTAGGAAGGAAAAAAACCAAATGCACCTGTCTTTACTGAATTTCATCTTGTTAAAATCAGGCCAGTTTTTCCATTTTGTCACCCCCCCCCAGTTTTTATAAGCGCCCTCGTCACTACATTATCCAAGACATTAATGAAAATATTGAGTAGTACTAGATGCAGCACTGACCTCTGTGGGACATCACTTGATACATCTTTCCAGTTTTGACTACTGATAGCTACTCTTTGAGCACAGTCTTTCAGCCTGTGGGCACTCGCTTTCTGGTAATTTCATCTAGACCACGTTTCCCTAGTTTGCTTATGATCAAAGCAGAAGGGAGTGCCCCTCCCACACCAGAGTTAGCTTCAGACCTGCAAAAGGACCTTGCAATCAAGGTCTTGGACTCACTCCTTTACCTGAGGGGACATCTTACCCCAATCCTGAGCTCCATAGACCTAATCACATTTATCTCCTGCCGTAAGTATTCAATTAAGACAGAAACAATGGAAAGCTCTCATCAAGCGAGGACTGCATAATGCTGGCTGACTGCATAGCTGCTTTTTGTAACCCCGGGGATGCACAGAGCCAGCACAATAAAAAAAACTTGCAATCACTCCATAATCTCATTCAGATATCCCCTCCCCTTTTTTTGCACATGTGCATCGGAATTTAATTGCACAGGAACTGACTGCTTGGCACCCTCTACACTGCAGAGCAAACAACAGCATTGTTCTGGTTGCACGTTCCCTTAAATGCTACTCTCTAGCCTGGCTTAATTAATGTATCTGAAATGGGCTTCGCTAATTATTGCCTGTGGCTGAAAGAAGATGACAGCGGAGGCATGGAAAACAAAAAGGTTTATTTTCATTAAGAGAATGGGGCGCAACGGCTTTCTGCTCTCACACAACGTGCCCTAGGCCCTGTGCGTGCTGAACATTGACAATCCAACAGTGCACTGGGCGGTATAGCTCACAGGACCAGTGTATTTCTGATTCTGCAGTGAGTTATTAGTAGGAAACAGCAGTTCCACTTCATGGGCCATTTCTTTAATAAAGACCGGCAGCTGCACTGGTATTATTGTCCACAATGCAATGCAAACCTTAGACAAGCTGTTTTGCTACAGCTGAATGTCCCCCCTAAAGTAGCACTGTCTTCGAGGTAGATACACCACTTCCCCTAACATAGTTGCTTGAAGCACTGGCTTTTGGGAGATTTCAAAAGGCTTTTGAGCATACATGGGAACTCTGAGAGGTGTCAAACTTCCAGAATTCCTTGGGAAAAAATCTCAGAAGGCATTGATATAATTTCCTAGCCTTTTTTTCTCAAAATGGAGGGTCATTATGAACTTTTGGAGTTAAGAAGGAAAGCTTTTTCTAGTAAAGCTTTGAGAAAATATTTTTGTCCCTTTTTTATTTTGTTTTTTGGCATTTTGTGATCCAGAAATTTCATTTCAATAAGAAAACTTCAATGGAAAAAAAACACAAGCATTTTTATAAAATTCATGAAAGATTCAAAATGTGGGAAAGCCATTTTCTTCTGGAATAAGTTTCAGAAAAAATACTTTATAATTTCATTTATTTTTCTGGAACATGTGACTGTATTTTCCACAGAAATTGTTCACCAACAGTCCCTTTTTAAAACGAACAAGAAAGTATGCTTAATTTTAACTGCAAAAATAAGTTGATTTTAAAAACTTTGAAAAGAAATGGGAAAACTCCAACTTTCATGCTTTTCAGGTGTTAGTTTTGGATCTTTCACCTCTTTGCTGTCAACAGCTTGAGTTTCAGCGCAAATAAAATTGAAACTAACTAGAAACCTGAATAAAGTTTGCATAAAATGGGGCCCAGATGCATCACCTTTACAAAGAGGCTGTGCTCTGTCTTAGGCATGTAGCAAAGCTAGAAACCAGAAAGAGTATTCTGCAGTTTCATGTTTTGTACTAAAACTTTCACAGAGGTTAAAGTTTTAAGTGCCCTGTGCTGCAATTCTAAGAGGGAAAGTTTTAGTCTATTGGGCTGGAGTCCAAATCCAGAGTATTAATGTCAGAGGTCCAGAATGTTCCGGCTGGTGCAGCATAGATGCTTTGTTTTATAAACTGTTGGGTCTCTGGTTTCTAATAAATGAATGAAGACAAGTTTCTTTCATTACCTTCAAAAGCCAAGAAAGTCACAGAGACGCAATCAGTGTGTAAAATAGGTGACAAAGAACTGTACCAACACGACACTTTCTTGACATCTAAATCAGTCACAATCAAGCTGTTTACAGTATTTCAAAGGTGGGAGAACGATAATATGCAGAGAAGAAAAGGAATATTGATGCCCCCTCAGTAAGGAGCCTGATGTCCTCCCCATGTACTCAAAGGGAGCTGCAGACTTCAGCACCTTTCTCTGATTGCAGTATCAGTGATTATGCAGCTAAAGTCGAAGCCACTAGCTCTGTTACATTGCCAAAATAAGAAAAATTCTGCAGGAGATTGCTCATAATTTACAGGCTTTGTCATAATTATTAGGTCACAGTTCAAATCCAGTCCCATTCAGTAACAGCCAAAGTTGTTGCCATCTCATGGGTGTTAGGTCAGCTACAGATCTGTTGATGGTCTTAGTCCAGCTGTTGGAGGATATAGACACACCTGTATCAAACATACCATCCCAGTTATCAGCCTTGTTGGATCTGAATGGACTGAACTGAATGGATCATGGAGAATGAACTTGCACCCTAGGCTCAGAAGCTTAATTTGAAGCACCACAACAGGATGGTGATAGGAAAAACTTTCACTACAACCACCTGGGCTAGACCTGCTCTGCGGATAGAAAAATCATGCCTCTAGGCCTGTCATGCCAACAATTTTTCACCAGCATAAAATTAACTTGGTGGGCTCCTTTTACAATGAAGGCATTACTGGTGAGCTCTTCCCCTTCCCCCCCATGCCACCACACAAACTGAATGTATTTCCTGGCTCTGTCTCTTCCTCTCCTTTTCCTGTGCAGCGAACTAACGAGACGGGATCTTCTCCCACCTATGCAAGATGAAGTCCATCCTATACAGAGTGAGGCCAATGTGCTCCTTAAGTCCTCAGAAGAGAATTTCACCTACTGTGGGAATGGACAAAGCATGGAGAGAGAAGATGGCGCAGGAATGGACATGGATGACTAGCTATAGTTCCAGATAATCGTTATCGATGTTTTAAATCCTATTATTCTTTTTAAGGATTACATGTCCTTAAATTAGCATCACTTGAATGGTTGTAGAAAGCGCCAAGCCATTTGCACTAATTAGTCCAAGGCTCTAACAAAGCCAATATTGTTCCTCTGACTTCAAAAGGAATCTGAGAAGGTGGGAGCATGGTCCCCCAATTATTTTTGTGCATATTCTTGGGAGGAAGATACATTTGAACATGGTTCACTTTGATTTTCATGCCAAAGGAGAAGACTGAAATTTTAATTTTTGTACTGCTCTCCAGGCATGGAAATGCTCCTGGGTGTTGGGAAATCAAAAGAAGTAAGGGTCTAATGTAGGAACTTGCAAAAAAGTTTGCAGAGATAGCAAACTTGGAAAACTAAAAAAGTTAAAAAGAGAGAGATACCATATTCACTTCTTTATATTATGACTCCACTTAATTGAATTAACGATGCTCTGATATATCATCTCTTGCCTTTTAGAGAGCTGTGGCACAAGGTTGACCATCCTTCTCTAAGATAAGATCCTCGTATTTGTCAAAGGAACTGAAATTTCAATTGCACTGAAATGTGTTGCTCTGTGAAAGAGAAAGGATGGGTATGGGGTTGGGTGAGAGTTTGGATTTAATCCCTTGTTCTATCACAGATTTACGTGTCCTTGTAAACCACTTAGGCCCAGATTGCCAGCATGTATTTAGGTACAGGTTGAACCTCTCTGGTCCAGCAATCTTTGGTCTGGCAATATCTGTGGTACATGATGATTTTAGTTAGTCAGGTGTTCACTTACTGTGGATGTGGCCAAATTTCTCACGGTCCCATAAAGTTTGTTTATAGCTACCAGTTCCGGCTCTCAGTATCCTGCGCTGTTATTTAGCTCTAATTTACCCCTGAATGTCTTCTAAAAGCCCAGTAAGCAGTGGAAGTGTTAATAATGCTGCTAGACAATATCGACCTCCCATGGTCTGGCAAATTATCTGATGTGGCACTGGTCAAGTCCCAAGGATGCCAGACTAGAGAGGTTCAACCTGTACCTTATTCCTGCTGAAATCAATGAAAGTTAGATGCCTAAATACCTTTGAGGATCTGGGCCTTAGTCTCTCAGGTCTCCATCTGCAAAAGGAGGTTCATGACACTATCCTGTCTCCCAGTGGTAGTATAAAGATGGGGGGCGGGGGGAGGGGGAGAGCGGTACACAGATAATATGGCAAAGGGAGCCACATAAGCACCTTAAATAGTTCAACAAGAGCACTCTTTTCAGGGCAAGTCAATAACAGTCTGGTTCATGACTTCATTTCTACCCCTGGAAGCCAGGGCTATCAAAGACATTTACAACTATGAATCCATTTACATCACAATGCCTCCTCTGTGAAAAGAAGGTACTATAATGCCCTTTTTACTGATGCCAATTTTTAAGAATGAAAATGATCCAATGGATAAGCAAAAACAACACATCAACCTGCCAAGCTAGCACTAATTTTGCCATGTTTTGCATGCAAAGTTTGATTCATTTCAGGACATTGGACTGAAATGCAAATTCCTCAGATTTAGAGCTTTGCTGTGATTATCTCACATGGTTCTACATTACAGCAGGGAAATCCTATCTGTTTCAAAGTTGGATGAACTGAGGTGCAGAGAGGGAGTGCAGAAAGTTCTCACCATTAGACCACCTTGCTCTCAACAATGTCTAAGTATAGTTCTGTCCCTCTGAAATGGGGGCTAACATTGGATTAGTAAATAAGCTTGATTATCTCCAACTCTCTATTTAAGGTAAAGGGGGGAAAGTCAAAGAAAACCAGCGAACACCAGTGGTGAAATAAGACGACTTGAATGCCCCAGGTCACCTAGCATCTCACTCAGACAGTAGCACTGGTAGGAAAGGACCATGGACCAGTGGTCATATTGCACGCTTTGTCAGTACCTGGCCCAGGGAAGCTAATGTTACAACTAGGGATGTAAAGGATTAACCTGTTAACTGGTTACCTGGTAAACATTCCCCTTACTGGCATGCTTACTCAGGTACCTGGTTAACCAGCAGAGGGCTGCCCCCCACCACAGGATTATGGTTAACCAATTAAACATTACATTTAATTGGTTAACTTTTTAATGGAAATTTTATATCCTTAAATCCATCCAGCAGATTAAATTTGGAGATGAATTCTGGCCATGTACCACCAGACCGCACCTTACCCTTACAATAAGTCCGGTAAGCACAGAATGAGGCCTGCAAGGCAGCTGTATTGATAAATCAATCTTTGGTTAATTGTCGGCAAAGGAGGAGAGGAAGGTACAAGATGGGAGGGAAGCAAGACTTAGCTAGAAAGACTTATAAGGTTCACAGAATGCTTCATCATAGGGAATGATAGCTTAAGATGGAAAACCAGGGCGCTCTAATCGAATAAGCCAAGTTGTTCATCTCACAACTCAGGCGAATCTGCGTGCATGTGAGGGACGGGCTTTTGATTGCTTTCCAGACGCTGGCAGCATTGCTTCATACTCTCAGAGCAGTGAAGCAGTGAAGAAGTCAGTGGCACATCCATGTTTATGGCCCACAACAGGCCAGTTCAATTCTGTCAGTGGACTGGGATCACTAGCTTTGGATTTTTGTTGCCATGGGGTGGTAGAGTGAGAAAGACAGACAGAAAGAACATTGAAAGCAAAATTGCATGGACTTTGCAAACAGATTACTTCCCAGTTTCTTCTCTTGCAAGTCAAATTTGGACCAATGAATCTTGAGAAATGTCCCCTTAAGATAAAACAAGAGAGAATTAATTCCCTAAAGTCATTGCTGTGCCCAATTCATTAAGCTGGCATGGTTAGTGATTCTGTAGCTTCCGAAGTGCCCATAAAAGCAACACTGATTGCTGGAATGCTTGTCTCCTGTGTTGATTTTGCCCCTGCTGTAGTCATTTCACTCAGGCTACGTCTACACTACGGGTTTTGCTGGAAGAGGCAATGCAAATGAAGT
>JANRFK010000961.1:8086533-8103556 GCA_030068395.1 Apalone spinifera
AAATGGCGGCTCATTAGCTATGCAAATGAGGCTTGGCGATATTCCACGCTGAGCAAGATCGCGCCAGTCTAGACACAGCCTAAAGATAGAATGATTATTACTGAGAGAGCTGTTCTTTTGCTGCCATGTTGAATGCAGCCCCAGCCCTCAATACACCGAGCAGCAGAGTCCCTTGTTGTTACATCACAGCAATAAAATTAAAGTATCTGACTGAAAGTTGCCCGGAGGGGTGGATCCTTATCACCAGGACAAATAACAGACAGATTTGCGGGATAACGGATTGAAACAGAAGAGTTCAAAGAAGGCAAACTGAGCAGAAGTCAGGGTAGAATGGAGGAACGCCATTACAGAGGACTGGCCCTTGCAAATTATTTTGGTACTGGATGCCAGAGAGATGATTATTGCCAAATGGATCTTTATTTTCCTGAAAAAAGCAGCTTACCATTCACCTATTTCATTTATTGCCTCTGCTTCATTCGGGTGAATCTGTCTGTGGCAGCTAAGTAAAAGTACATGGGAGAAACAGAGAGACCCAGCCAACTCTTGGACAAATCTTCTCTGTGCTTAGGTTTCCCAACCTCTAAAATGGGGCTAATGAGATCTGTTCCTTTTATAAAGTGCTTTGAGATCCATGGATGAAAACCACTAGAAGGGCTACTCTGTTGTTATTAATAGACAAGGCAAAACATTTAAGAAAAACTGCATAGAAGAGAAACTGACAACACTTCAATGATAAACGCACAGTTCAAAGCACAGAAGCTGAATTATCTTGTCTCCCCTCCCCCTGCCCAAATAATTCCTTTTCAAAGTGTAATCTCACTCAGCACCAAAGTATCAAGATTCTTTTCATTTCCTCTGAGTTTTCATTAGCTTGGCAGGATCACTTTTCTAGCACGCTGACAAACCTGAGTGCTGACTAAAAAGAAATTCCTCTGGGGCTGCAGGAGATACCTACCCACGGAAACACAAAAAAGCGGCTGATTGATGATTAGTTAGGCAGCTACCAAAGGAAGTGAGATGGCTTTGCTGCTTGTTACAGAACCTGCTTGATGACTGCTTGTCTGCTCAGAGTTGGTTATGCTTAGAAATATTGTAACCAGGCTGTTCAGTCTTTCAGAAAATGGGTGGTAAGAAAATTTCGCTGGGCAGAAAGTTGGCAGATACAGGGAGAGATGAAGTTTGTGGATAGTTACATTTCTTTGTTGTTGTTAAGTTTTCTGTCTATCTAACCATCCACCCAACAGCACTGGATAATCAGCATTATAATATTCCAGGACTCTTTTGCCCTCACTCAGGTTTGAATAGCCCACCCTCTCCCCAATGCCATAGTATTTGAGCATCTCACCATTTTAATGCAAATGCATTAAGCATCCTGAAGAAGCTAGGAACATCCTCCCAACAACCTGAAGAAGCTAGGAAATGCTATAAATCCCATTTGATGGATGGAGAACTGAGGCACCGAGAAGCTAAATGACTTGCCCCAGGTCACACAAGAGTAAGGACTTGAACCCAGGATCCAAAATTTGAAGGTAGAAGCCTTGAACAGTGGCTCTCCCTCTTTTCCTTCCATGGAATATAAGCCCCACAATTTCTAGCATGGCTGAAAACTGTTTTGAAAACCCAGGGTAACCTCTGTACTCTGTGAAGAGTGATGATGTCATAAAGTCATAGAAATGTTGTCTGGAAGGGACTTTCCTCCTGCATTGAGGCAGGACCATGTAAATCTAGACCATCCCTGATAGATGTTTGTCCAACCGGTTCTGAAAAAACCTCCAAAGATGGGCATTCCACAATTTCAAAGTGTTATACAAATACTGGCCTCGCTAATGATCTGTATTCACACCATTTTCTGCAAATAGTCCACCCCAGCTCTCACATGCTAATCAGAGTCGGTATTAATTGGTACTGGTATGAGACTGCAAAGAAATTCCAAAAGTTTCAGAGGGGTAGCGTATTAGTCTGAAACAGAATAAACTAAAAAAACCCAACAACAACAAAGAGTCTTGCAGCACCTTAGAGACTAACAAAAAATGTAGATGGCATCATGAGCTTGCGTGGGCACAATCCACTTCTTCAGATGAATGGAGTCAAGGAGTCCAGGGGATAAATAAATAGTAGAGAAATTCCAAGAAATTCCAAGTGTACTTAGTAGGGAAAGTCTCAGAGAGGTAGCCATGTTAGTCTGTAACTGAAAAAAACTTAAAAAACAACAAATGGTCCTGCAGCACTGTAGATACTAACAAAAAATGTAGATAGTCTCATTAGCTTTCGTGGGCACAACCCACTTCTTCAGATGATAGTGGAAGTTACCCAAGTTGCTGTGGGAAGTAATGTTGATTGCTGAGTAGATGACACTTACCCTTAAGTCACACTTACAAATATCCCAGGGTATGTTTATGCTGCAGAGTTTTTCCGGAAAAACAGTTTTTCTGGAAAAACTACACTTACATCCACACTGCTATTTCATTCTTTCGACTTTCTGATGAAAACGGAGGGGTTTTTCCAACAGCGGTAAGCCTCTTTCTAGGAGGAAGAAGACTTTTTCCGAAAAAGCTTTTTTGGAAAACAGTGTGTATGGACATAGAAGAGAGTGTTTTTTTTAAATGAGGCCTTCAAGAAAAAGCACAGGTACCCTGGTGGCTACTCTGTCCACAGTAATCACAACTGAAATGCGAGATAGTGTCCAATCAGTGTGGACGCTGACTTTTGGAAAAGCAGATCGCTTTTTTGTTGTGCTTTTGCTGTGTAGACGCTCTCTTTAGAAAAAAGTTTTTCCAGAAGATCTCTTCCGGAAAAGCTTCTTCCGAAAGAAGCTTGCAGTCTAAACATAGCCTCAGATGGCTACAACGAAGGCACAGAATCCCTGACCCAAGACCAAATGTGATTCAAAGGCACAGAAGTTTTTGGAACTATCCTATATAGAATTTAATGGAGAAATATACTTCTACTACAGCCAATGTTAGTTGCTGAGCAAAATTTGTAATCATTCTCTATGACTGCTATAGGTTTTTAGAGTAATTTCTTGAGATTACTCAAGAAATTACCCTAAAAACCAGCATCTCATACCTACTACATAAGATAGGGCTTTTTCACCAGAGTTGCTTTAGAAAATTTTACATCAATTTTACACCTTTGCCTAATTAGACTTGGGGCCATATCCATAGCTGGTGTAAACAGCTGCAGCTCCATCAGCTTTAATGGAGTCAAGCCCATTTACACCAACAGAGAATCTGGCCTTTGTCCTTCTACAGGACAGAACAAATTGACATCTAATTTTGATTGCTAGGGGTTAAAAATTCTGGTTTTGCTGCTAGCTTTTTGAAAAGTGGAATAAGCTAAAATAACAAAATCTGTTATTTTGTTTCTATTTATGCCAGCTTTGCAGAGAGTAGGTGGGGCTTTGAATGCATTTTCCAATAGGAGTTAAAGCAAGACAAATCATTTATAAAATACAAACTTGTGGGTGTATTACAGATATACTGAGATTAATCTATTAAAAATGCAGTGGGGGACCTAACAATTTAATGAAAAACAAAACTATTTTATTTTTCACAAAAGTTGTAGACTGGGAAATGCTTTATGAGCTGTTCTAATGACCCTAAAGCAGCCTGGGAATTAACAGAGAGAGAATGTTGTTTTATATAAAATAATGATAGGGGAGCATGTAGTTCCTATAACATAAAGGCCAGGGAATATCCATTGCTTGGTATAAGGACCAGCTCAGTGGGAGTGTAAATACTGGAAGGCGTGGATGGCAGAATGTAATTAATATAAAATAACCGGAGAGCTGCATGTCACAGAATTCTAAGTTGGGGAGAGGCTAAAACACAGTGTGATGAGGGATGCATGAATAAGCTGATGTTCAGAGATCCTTAACTGAGTCTCTAATATTCAGCTGACAGTTGGTTCCCCAGCAAACCAAATCCGAAAATAAGCCTATTTGATCCAGCCCTTTTCCAATGAATTGGCTTTTCCCAGGTCTGGGCGCTCCCTGCAGCAACTTTGCTTTCCATACACTTGTTCCACTGTTAACTTCTGGGGATGCCTGTTGCCCTTCTGGTGATTTGGGGGGCTGCTTTGGCAGTGCCAATACCCCATCTCCCTGGTGATCCTGAGATACTGTCCATCATCTGGATACCCCAAGAGAGATCTGGTTAAGGAGTTCCCCTACCCTGCCTGTGGGGAAACCCAGGCAAAAGGGTGCAAATATTCCTGCCTTTGAGCACATATATTATTCAATTCTCCCATCCCCAATAGCAATTAAGAGTCACTATCTAAACCTGCACCTGCTTGGAAAATGGACAATAACACAACCACTGCTTAGAAAGTCTGTAGCACTTTACTTCTGAGGATGTCAAAGAACTAACTTCTTTGCAGATTGTTAGCAAACCCTCCTGTGCGGTAGGACAGCACTGTTATCACCATTTCACAGAGGGGGAAACTGAGGCACACATTGGTGATGTGACACAGGTTACCCAGCTGGCTAAGTGTCAAGGTGCAGACTGGAACCCAGACTTCCCTGCAAACGTCCAGGCAACAGGAAGGGGGCATCTGTAATGTTAAAAGGTTCTGAGATTCAGCTTGGATCAGCACTTAGAATCCTGACTGCTTCTCTGGACTCTTGCAAGCTCCTGGGACTGAGTATCTAGGTGGGAAGAGTTCTGAGTACAGGATCCCTCATGGAATTCAGGGTGAGAGGGAAGAGAATGGGGCCCCCGAAATGCGACAGCCTGCCCCACATCTAGACTAAAGATGTTAAGGATTAATCGACTATCTGATAAGCAAAAGCTTATCGGATAGTCAGTTGACTAGTTGACCCCCCCCACCTTGTTGTTTCTATCTAACTTTGAGTTCCCCACTGCTCTTGGGCTCCATGAGGGCACTTCTACTTTGAAATGCACACGAGCCCCCGCTGGGGACTCTTGTATGTTTCAAAGCTGGCCTGCACGCAGCCCAGAGTCAGCGGGACTTCCCGCCGGCCCCAGGCTGCAAGCCGAGTTCCTCATTGCTCCTTTGAAATGTACAAGAGCCCCAGCAGGGGCTTTTGTACGTTTCAAAGGAGGAATGTGGAAGTGCCTATTGACTTGTCAAGTAGTCGATGGAAATCGACATGCTTATCCAAGCTATATGGAACTTCCTTGACCCTCCCTAGCCTCTGGACTGGCCAGCTCATGGCCGAGAGCTAGCAGGAAGGTCCAGTTTCACTTCCCCTCCACTCCCAAGCTTGTTTCATCACATTCCTAGCCCAAAATTATTTCCCTACCTGGGGTGTAGGATGTTTGCTAGCAGGATGTCAGAGCCGGGAAGGCAGATTGTTAGATGTTTAGGGGTAAGACCATCTTTTTGTTTTGTGTATGTGCAGCACCTAGTTCAATGAGGTCCTGGTTTATGACCAGGGACCTCAGGAGCTCCAGTAATCAAATACTGAATAATACTATGAATTAACCATCCCAGTAAAGGCCAGCTCAGAGCCTGGCCCCTGACATCCCACCCTGGACTGACTCCCCCCAAAATCAAGCTGGCTCTGACGGCTGATCCCAGGATTACCCCCTAAGACACGATTCTGCTGGGAACTGGCTCAGAATTGTTAACACTTTGCCAGTTCCCAGCTGGTTTGTGACTCTCAGATAGCTCACAAGGGGTGAGAAACACATCTCAATAAAAGTTAGGCCATTAGATCAGTCCAGCATGCTGGAAAACAGCCAAGCCGGGAAAGTCAGCATGCCCTGGGTAATCACCCTGACTGTGGCACGGTCACGTATACCTCCTAGCCAACTGGGATCCCCCTACACGAAGCAGCCCCGGGCACACCAAAGGTTCACTTGAACAATAGCAGCAACAACCCCAGCTACTCTTTGAACCCCAAATGAAAGAGTAAATGCCATCAATTTACAGTTCAACTCTTCACCCCAGCTGCAAACCAAGAGTCGTGCCACTCTCTTTGGTCCTTATACAACACTCATTAGCACAGCATGCAGACGCCTGATGATGTACCCTCACAACACCTTTGTCAGACCTGACAATGGCATGTCTAAGGGTGGGATACTGCCCCTAACATCCCCTGGTAGTTAGACAGCACCTGTTTTCTTGTCTCCCTCACGCAGCTAGGTTGACCTAAGAACCGGCCTTTTGGGCAGCAGTCAGAGACGAGAGAGAGAGAGAGAGAGAGAGAGAGAGAGAGAGAGAGAGAGAGAGAGATGGGAAGCAAACAGACAATAGGATAACTTACTTGCTAACAATGGCTCTGCATCAGTCCTCTTCCCTTGTGGTTTGTGGGGACCCGGTGGAGACAGAACTGGGAGGAAGGTAAAAACAGTCGCTGGAAGGGCGTCCGGTCCATGCCATCACCACAGAATTGGGGTCTTCTCCCAGGCTCTCCCTACTGCCTCCTCCCAGGTATTGCTGCACATTTATGCTGTGCTTTGGATTTAAGTGCACACCCCTCTGCCCCTAGCTATCCCTTGGCTTTTGCTGGCTTTGACAGAGCTGCCATGCTCCTCAAATCCCCGGTCCTTCCACACCACAGTGCTGTTGCCTGTTAAATCTCCCTCCCTTTGCCTGCTCCCCCTCTCTCGCTGTGTGTAGTACAAATGATTTCACTGTGTAATAAAGCTACTTAAAGGGCTGGGGAAGGGAGGAGGGAGAGGAGCTGTACACATGTGATCAGGAGCATCATCTGTTCTGAATGAACAGGAAAGGGAAAGGTGGCTGGGAGTGAAAGCAGGGAGGGGAGGGAGGAGTTTGGGCCAGGGCTATGCATAGAATAGGCCAGTCTGCAGAGGAAGGAGGGGGGGGTTGGAGGAAGTAAGAGACTCCTTCATTTCCTTGGCTAAATGCAGAGGATATTGTGCTCCCCTGTCCGCTGCATGGTCTTTGCTCTCCCTACTAATTCTGTGCGCGTCTGAGACCCAGTGCACAAGCACCACCTCCCTCTGCCTGCAAGCTTCTCAGCTCCCCCTTCCCGGTGTCCCCCTCTGTAGAGTTGTGTTGATATTTTTTTTAATCATGCAGACAGAGGCAGCTCTTAAAAGTGAAGGGCAGAGGAAATGCAGGAACTGGAGAATGCTGCACATCGATCAGGGAACTCGCCTTGTTCGGCAGAGCTGTGAAAAGCAGAGCGAGTTTCTCTTCTAGGGTGGATCAAAGTGCTGAAGGGGGAGGAAGCAGGGGGAGAAAGCGATTTTCTAGAGCTTGTCCTTTGCATGTCAACTAGCAGAATGTTGCACAAGGACTCACCCTGCAAAGGGGGACATTTCCTGGGGGCATCTAGGGGCATGTTCCCCACATTCCCCTGCTTGCTTTCTTAGCCTTCATTGGAGAATATGACAAGCAGTCAGTCCCATTAGGTTTAATAAGAGGAGATTTTATAAGCAAATGTCAGACCCGTTGCAGGTCTCCGACTGGTAAGCCTAGAGACCGAAGGGTAGTCATGGAACTAGTCATGCCAGCACAGGCTTTCCCATTGTGCTCCGCAATCCTTACAACACAGTCCCACATCAATGTTTTAGTCCTGGGCACACCTGCTTCTCTCTCAATGCATCTCCCATCGGAGCTTCCACACTCCCCATCATGCCAGTCGTTCTATCCCCGGAGACCGCTGCTGGCACACCTTCTCCAGGTCCTGCAGCCCCCCTCGTGCAGTGTTCCCACCAAACTTGCAAATGCCAATGGGCAAAACCAGGTTTCTCCAGTGGAAACTCAGACAATTTCACCACAGAAGTAGTAAGAAATACAAGTTGTGCTCCCTCCTTCTGTCCCATGCCCAACTTCCTCTCTTTTGTGCAAAATTGTTGAGGTAGAATGGAAAAGCATTTTGCTCTGTTTGCAAACCTCCCAAACTCTGGCTCTGTTCATGGGTTTTGCCAGCAGTGAGAATTTTGTGTGGGTGTGTGCTACTGCTCTGCTTGCCAGAGCTCAGCTGTGGAGCAACTGGCTCTCCATCTCCCAGTCCACATGGACAGATTTCCCCTGTGCTGTATTACTCCTCTTTGTTGCTGCCAAACCTCAGTTTGCACCAGAAAAAAAATCTCTCCTTCTTGCAAAGTGTAAATGTTGTGTACATTAGTCCTGGGTTCAATGGCATAACAAGAAAAGATGTGGGCCTAAACAGTATTATAATCATAGAATCCTAGGGCTGGAAGAGACCTCAGGAAGTCATCAAGTCCAGCCCCCTGCCTGAAGCAGGACCAATCCCAACTAAATCATCCCAGCCAGGGCATTGTCAAGCCGAGACTTAAAAATCTCTAGGGATGGAGATTCCATCACCTCCCTAGGTAACCCATCCCAGTGCTTCCCCACCCTCCTAGGGAAATAGTTTTTCCTAATATCCAACCTAGACCTCCCCACTGTAACTTGAGACCATTGCTCCTTGTTCTGTCATCTGTCACTACTGAGACCAGCCTCTCTACATCCTCTTTGGAACCCGCCATCAGGTAGATGAAGACTGCTAGCAAATCCCCCCTCACGCGTCTCTTCTGGAGACTAAATAAGCTCAAATCCCTCAGTCTCTCCTCATAAATCGTGTGCTCCAGAACCCTAATCATTTTTGTGGCCCTCTGCTGGACTTTCTCCAGTGTGTCCACATCCTTTCTATGCAGGGTGGGGGGAGAATTGGACATAATACTCCAGAGAGATTTAAAGCTTTTAATGAAAAGCCTCCTGTTATTATTAGGTTAGAACACCCACCTGCTAGACAACAAGAGAACATCTGTCCCTTCTGAGACATAACATCTGCTGGGTACATTCTTCACAGCAAGACCTCATTTTGCCATGTAGGTCCATGTCTTTCCTTATAATGCTAACAATAATGTGATGCATGAAGTATTATTACTAGGTTACAACAACCTTGATTTTGGGATTAAATTATCTGATTACGGTACCTCTTTTAGAACCAAACTTAGCCTGTTGGAAGAAATATTGAGCAACGATACCATGAGCCCTATTAATTTGACATGAGATTTTTGGGGCACCAAAAACTGGATAAAAGGGAATGGATTTGGGTATTTGAGGGGGAAGCAAAGGGGAAATGATTCCAGGGGCGACCTAACCACACAGCTCAGTTTAGGAGATCTGGTAAAGCAAATGGGAATTGGATGAGCTGGATTGGTGGGAACATCACCCTCTTTTGAGGGCGTCTGTCCTCATACTAGTAACATGGTCCACAGCTTCTGAGTGCATATAAAGTGCAGCTGCTGTGAAATGTCTTTCTCATCCACTGCTGGCATGAGGACACTTCCCCTCCTGGCTGATTCAGACTAATGCCTGGAGGTTGCAAGTGTGTGCATCACCCTGTCTCTTCACCAAAATGCTCTGTAGACATTGCCCACTTTTATTACAGTTAGTGTGGAACACGGCAACCCATCCATGCAGCAACCCGGGCTTTGCTGAGCCCATCCACCCCATGCTCCACTCTCTGCACTGACTCACCATTCAATAGGGTCAACCTTTAACTTCAAAATCCCCTCCGTGAGACTGGCCCAGGTTCCAGTGCTGGAGCATTTCCTGGCATGATCATAACCTCCCTGTCCTCCCCATGCAACACTGCATAGGAATGATCAGCCCTGGGAGTTGTAAGAGAGCCGTAAGTGCAGAGGACAGAGCTTTCTCACCACCAGACCACTCACCACTCACCAGCAAGAATGCCAGTGTTGCAAATGCAGGGATTAATGCTCGTTAAGGACAGCTTCAGATGATCTGCATCTTCCTGGCATTGACACTGAATAGTTTGTATCGTGCATGTATGACCCCTCAGCTTTGGATGATGCCGGCCAGCCCCCCTGGTTCGGCATGCTATAGAAAGAGGGAACTCACCTGCAGGAGGGTGGAATCTCAGATAGCGTATCAAAGGAGCAAGGACCTCCTTGAAGGCTTGTTCTCACACCAGAAATCTCGCAGACAGGAGATGTAGGTCCCCATACTCCTAAACCTATGACACTGTATATAAAATAAAATCAATTACCTTCGCAGTGCGTCCTTTTGTTCTGTAGCAGGAGTGGTTTATGTTCTTGGCAAGCCTGTTCCCAGTAGGGACGGAGTGTTGGCTCTGCCTCTTGAGACCAGGACATGGGCTCTGGGTGTTGTTTCCAGAACAGCCGCTGAAGAGGGTGTCACTTTCACACAGGCATCTGCTCCTCTTCAATCTAAAAAAACCTTTCAAAACAATCTGAAATGACTTTTCTCATGCTGGGGAAAGCTGCCAGTCTGACTGTCGTGGATGCTCCGCATATCCACAGAGCCGCCTGAGCGTGGGCACCATCCAGACACACACATGTGCCCCATCACACCCCCACCAACACACCTCAACTCTGAATCAAAGGGACCATCTTTTGGGCTGACCAGGACTGCAGGCTCCCTGGGCCATTCAGTCCTCAGGCTTACTGCTGAAAATGCCAACAAGCTGACCAATGACAGAGCAGTTCCTGGGACTTGGGCCACTGCCTGCCTACAACTGGACTCCCAACCAGCCAGCCTAATTCACGCTGAGAGACATGTGACCGCTTTTCAGACAGTTCAAATAAAACCTTCCATCTTTTGAGTAACTTCCCAGCTTTTCCCTGCCCAGAGACTAAAGCTCTAGTGATTAACACGCAGCGCCACCTGGTGGTGTGATATGTGTTGACACTCATCTTTGCCCACAAATAGGGATGGAGGGGGGGAGGCAGGAGAAACAAAAGCAGGGGTGAAAATAAATGGGAGCATGGGCTAGCACAACTCCCACTCTTATCTCTGGCTCGGGGAAGTTTCCCCCACATCTACCCACCCCATTATTTATTAATAATCAGAGCTATGTGTCCTGTTCCAATTGACATTAACAGCCTTTCAAAATCCATTTCACAGTGGAGGTGGGAGCATGTGCATGAACATAAAGTTTGGATTCTTTGGGATTAGTTATCTGCTCACTTACATCGGTGTAAACTCAAGTGTTTTCTCTCTGATGTCAGTGAAATCACTCCTAATTTACACTAGTGAGAGACCTGGATCTGACCCCTTTTCTGGGTATTTTGGCTGCTGAAGACTACATGCTATTAAATAAGTGATATCAATGAATTTGTGCCAAATATTGGTTCAGTTTCATTCCGGGCCAGCTCGAGCCATTCCTGCGCCCTGGGCAGCAGGCGCGCAACGCATGCACGGCTCCGCCCCCGCACGCACGGCGCACCTTACAGCTGCAATCGGGCTCGCGGCGCCTGATGGCAGCTCTAAGGGGTGCCGCGTGGCCCCCGGCCCTGGGCACATGGAGCCTGATGGCAGCTCTAAGGGGCGACACGTGGCCCTCGGTCCCGGGCACGCAGCGCCTGATGGCAGCTCTAAGGGGCACCGCATGGCTGGGCACGCGGCGCCCCTTACAGCTGCGATCAGGCACCCCCCATAAGTTGGTGCCCTGGGCAGCTGCCTGGCTAGCCCCCCCCCTTAATCCAGCCCTGGTTTCATTCCTCATCTTTATTAGCTGTGTGCCCACATGCCAATGTGTGTGTGTTTCATTTTGCAAAGGCCTTAGGGAACCATTTCTGGGGCTGAAATTGTGGAAGACTGAGGAACTTTTAGTTGCTGCAGGGTGAAAATAGCATTATAGAATGAGCCTTAGCATTGTTTTGGTAAAAATAAATGGCTCAGAGAAAATAAAAATAAAAAAGAAAAGTCTCAAAAAATCAATCACAAACACCAGTTTTTGTTTGTCCTGGTTCCTGTAGAATTCTAATGGTGTGGACAAATTTTTATGAGCCTTTCCAGAGAAGGGCAATATACCCCTTCTCTCCAGGCTCGATCACACATATGCTAGCCCTCCCCCTCGATGAGCATGGATTGTCTTATTATCCATAAGGGGTATGGTTCAAATCTGTCTCTTTTATGGGTACCAAGAACAGAAGCTATAGCTTTCTCTGAGTCAACCGCGACTGTCTGTGGCTTCACATCTAGCACAGGAATAGGAGAGTACTGGTGCCTTCAGGCCGCATTTCAGTTGTTATGCAATTTGGTCTGCAGGACTACAGATGTCACTCCCTATTTGTCAGCCATTAACCGGGCAGCCTATTGAAATAAAAGACCCAGAAGAATCAGCATTGGGAAAGGATTCTGAGATCATCTTGTCCCTCTCTCCCCACGGCACTTGAACAAGATTGAGGGTTCAAGTGAAACACAGAAAAATCTGAACTAAGTGACTGAACACTAAGAGACAGACATCTCTTTGGTGCAAGTTTGCTCTGTGCATTGGGACTCCTTCCAACCTGAAACTCCACATGAAACTCAGAAGGCGGGAACATGAGCAGCCTGGGGACAGAAAAAAAAAAAGTTTCCAAGCAATCCCTGTGAATCAGAACTCCTGGCGTTCCACCCACTCCTGCTAAGGAACAAGTGGAGGAGTCTGCCTGCATTTCCTTTGATATGGTAATGAGGAGCTAATGTTAACCTAGGGAAACAGACAGGTTTTTTTAAAGATATACAGAACCTGGTATGAATCCAGGCCAGACAACAGCGATCTAAACATATTGAGATTTTGTCATGGTTGGGTCACCCACTGGTTTGTTAACTTCAGTTGAATTTCTAACACAACCCTCCTTCCTGCTTTACACCAATTGGTCCCTTGTTTGGCTGACTGAGCAGAGAAGCCAAGAAGCAAATGGGTGATTGGCCAGGAGCATCCCTGGCAACGGTAGTGGTGTCCTTATGGCCCAGGGTGGAGGCACATTGTGTGGGCGTGTTAGCTTGCACTGTTTGTGAAAAAACTCTTCTGTGGCTAACCCATGACTTCAGTCTCTTGGGCTGTCTAGCTGTCAATGTTTAAGAGGACGGAGACAAAAATGCATTAGTAGCAGTGCAATGATATGAGCAATTTTATAAAAAATGATCGTATTTCCTCACTAAGTTGCCAGCTTTCAATGCAATCACTAACACATGCAAATGCATTGGCTTTCATCTGGGTACCTTATTTTTGAATAAACTTTCATCTTCTAATCACCCAGGATTTCCCCTTGTGAATATAAGTCATAAGAACATAAGAATGGCCACACTGGGTCAGACCAAAGGTGCATCGAGCCCAGTATCTTGTCTTCCAATAGCAGCCAATGACAGATACCCCAGAAGGAGTGAACAGAACAGGTAATCATCACGTGATCCCTCTCCTGTCACCTATTTCCAGCTTCTGACAAACAGAGGCTAGGGACACTATTCCTACTCATCCTCGCTAATAGCCATTGATGGACCTAACCTCCACGAATTTATCTAGTTCTTTTTTTAACCCTGTTAAAGTCCTGGTCTTCACAACATCCTCTGGCAAGGAGTCCTACGGGTTGATTGTGCACTGTGTGACGAAAAACTTCCTTTTGTTTGTTTTAAACCTGTTAATTTCATTTGGTGACCCCTAATTCTTATGTTATGGGAACAAGTAAACAATTTGTCCTTATTCACTTTTCCCACACCAGTCATTATTTTATAGACCTCTATCATATCCGTCTCTTTTCTAAGCTGAAAAGAGTGGGTCTCCTTGATCTGCAATCCAGAGCCAGCCAATTCCAGCTCTTTAGCTAGGGGCTAGAGGATGGGACCCATTTCTGCATCTTGTCTAGATGAAGGTCCCCAATCCTTGTAGTAGGTAATGCAGCTAATACTCACAACAATTGCATGAAATTGGCTGTGCTGTTCTTGCCATTTTTCAGGTGGAAAATTCTGGCACTGAGAGTCTCATGGGTCCAAAGTATTCAAAGGGATTTAGATGCTTTCTCAGGGAGTTGGACACCTAAATACTTTTGAAGCTCTGGGACTATCCAAGGTCTCACGGTTTGTAGTGGATCAGGAAGATGAACCCAGATGTCCTAACCAGGACACCACCCTACCTCTTTCCTTTAGACCATGAGAAGCTACATACAATGTATGGTGGTTAAATGTACAATCTCCGTTTTACACTGTTGAAATGGATGCCCTGTAAGGTTTATCAGCTCAGCTGCAAAAACAACTCCTAAAAAGATGCAGGTGGAAAATATCTGCTCTCAAGGCATAAATCAGGACCAAGAAAAAGTGAGTGGGAGGCAGGAGCCCTGAAGTCTCTCTATTGGCTTTGGGTTTTGCATTTTATTCCTCCTCCCCCCCCCCCCCCCCCCCCCCGCCGCCTTGGTATGTCCTCTCAAGAATGACACAAAATTCTGATCCAGATAAGGGAATATGCACAGCCTGGAGTCCAGGGGTGCCCTTTTAGTACCAGTGAAGTCAAAAGCAAAGCTTCAGCTGGGTTTTCACCCTAGGGTTCTTGAGCTTGGAGGTTGCAGACCAACGTATTATTAAAGATGCTAAGCTTACTGGGATAGTAAATCTAACCACAGCACCATCTAGGGATATCAGGATCCAGGGATTTGGGTTTTCTTAAGGCTGGGATGGGACAGGATTAGACCTTGCCTCTTTCTCAGTGACAATTCTCAGACATTCTTCTCCCATAGCAGATGGAAGGGTGAGCTAATATAGGTCTATTACATCATGACTGGTGTTGTGAAAAAGTAGATAAAGGCAGTGTTTTTTACTCACTCTCAAAAAACAGGAGCTAGAGCTCACCAAATTAAATTAATAGGCATCAGAAACAAACAAAGGACGTATTTCTTCATATAAATGAACTGTTAACCTGTGGAACTCTTTGCCAGAGGATGTGTGAAGGCACTAACAAGGTTCAAAAAAGAGAGCTAGATAAATGTATGGAGGATAGGTCCATCAATGACTATTAAGTAGGATGGGCAGCAATGTTTGTTTTGCTCATTATTTCTGAAGTCCCTGGTATTGGCCACTGTTGGAAGACAGACTATTAGGCTAGCTAGATGGATGTTTGGTCTGACCCAATCTGGCTGTTCTAATGTTCAGTTGCTCTTTCACTTTACTGCCACCGAACCAGGAGGCATGGAGTTGACTTCAGCTCACCATTCTACCCCAAGAGACTTTGCAAATGGCCAAGGTATGTAAGGCTAATGCCTGCTCTTGGACCCTGGAGAAAAGTGACTCACCAGTTGCACACCCCCTCATGGCTGGGCATGGCATTGCAGGACCTTCCCCCTCATTATACTCATTCCGACCCTGTGGTGGTGTGGTTCAGCCCTGCAATCCGGTCATACATAGCCTTGCCTTTCTAGGGGTATCAGTGTCCCAAACAAGTAGTGTCCAATACAAGTCATCAGTTCCATGTCTTCTGCCCCTCCCCCTTCACTTCCTCTTCATCCTATTCATCCTTTAGACTAGCAGCTGCCCAGGTTTTCCCCTAACTGGCTCTGATAAGGAATTGAGTGACACCCCTCTGGGTGTAATAGAGTGGGTTAATTCAACTCCCAAGCTCCCATTAGCCTCTTGGCCATGAGTGTGGAGTTTATACACACCATCACAGACACCTGTGTGGCTCCAAATGAGGTCAACAGAAGACAGCTCTGCTTGCTCCCAGGCAGAACTGGATTTTTATGTGCCTGATACAATGGCTCGTTAGCGTCGAATGTCACAAATTTAGGGGGAAAATAAAAGCGACTAACAGATTCAACAGCTTAATTGGCACTGAGATGATTTCAAGGGGACACCCTAGAGGCAATACGTTTTAGCCTTAAACATTGTGCAACTGGTCCATTCAATTGGTCCACCCTTGTGCTGTCTGCAGTCTACTCATGGCAATTCAGGATGACTCAAGATGTGCCGGAAAAGCCCAGTGGTCCAGGATGGCAGACCAGGAGCTGAAGGCCACAAGTACAAGGACAAAACTTCCCCTACACTGCACTGTCAGTAGGTCTCTGCCTTACCCTAGAGCCCAGAGAGGACTCAATCTAGAGCCAGGAGAGCTGTAAGGAGCCAAGACACTACGGTGATGGGTGTGGCACACATACATAGATGAATGAGCTGATAGTACTGACCAATAAATCCTGGACTTCTCTGTTGACACAAGTGCCAGCTGCTGCTGGTGAATTTTGGATCTGCACTGAGGTTACTAGACATTGACCAGAGATGGGGAAAGAGAGTCCGTTACAATTAATTTGGGCTTGATTTGAACTAGAAAGGAGGGGAAGGAGTGGAAGGCTTCATGCCTCATTGCTAAGTCACAAGACATCCAGTTTCCTGTCTCTCATGCCAAGCTCCATTTGTTATAGGAAGGTGTTTTATCGAGGAGGAGGGAGGATGCCTCCCACCGCACCATCAGTTAGATCAGTCTATGTGCACCACACCGTCCGCCTGCTGTGAATTGCAGCAGCAGAACACCCTTCTTCCCCATTTCTCTTCCTCCCTTACACAGGGACGGGAACTAGCTCTGCCCAGAGAATTCCGAGCCATTATGACCAGATTCTGGCTTCTCTTGCACACAGTTGAATTCCAGTGCAATTTCTCAGCAGAGTTTCCTAACACAAGTGTGTTCCTGGGAGCCTCTAAGAAGCAGGAAAATTGTTTAACTGGCACATTTCTGTTCCTAAAAAAAATCTACACCCATTAAGCAGCTATGCTCCACTGTATCAATGCTATTTTGGGTCCAAAGCCTATGACAGTTCCTTGGAAAAACCCAGTTACACCAGGTGGCATGTGAGCTTCTGGACTTCCACTGCATCCACAGCCGTTGGCAACATTCCTAGCAGTATTTCAACCAACCTGGGACTTAAGGGAATCATTTCAAGAATTTACTTCCAGGCCATGCAGCAAAATGGAATATTTATAAATGCATGAAAGAATCCCCAGCAGCCGCACACAAGTGACTGTAAAGAAGAAATAAAATTGACAATAAAAGTCCATGAATATTTCAAATCTACCACAGACTGATGAATATTCCCAGCTAATTCATTCAAACATCGTTCAAATAAATAACTGGCAAAAGGAAATATGTCCCCCTCCAGGAATATTGTTTCCCCACCAATGAGGCAGTAGAGCCCCAGAATATATGTTAATTGGGGGGTGAAATTCACTCAGCATAAAGATTAAGCACCACTGAAGTGATTGGTTTTAATGCCAGACCAATAGATCTAGTGTTACATTCTATGTAACTAGCCAATTAGCCCGTCATAAGACGGGATTTTCAGGTCTTGTCTCC
>JANRFK010000961.1:8108318-8125050 GCA_030068395.1 Apalone spinifera
CTGTTTTGATTCAGGGGTCACTGAAAAGTCAGTTGGGGCCACACAAGTGAGATGAAAAAAAATCAACCTCCTCCAAAGCTTCACTGATGTGGCCCCAACTGTGCTGGTGGCAGCAGGGACATGGTACTGGGGAAGGGTGCTAGTGGGTGCTGGGGCAGAGGACAGGGGGCAGGGTGTTGGCTGGGGCAGGGAATCCTTGGCACGTGCCTTCCCCCCGCCCCAGAGGAGGGAAGCTCCAGCAAGAGCCTCTTCCCAGGACTCCTCCCCCCTCCCTCGCAAAGGAGGAAAGCCCTGGCGTGCGTTTCTCCCTGGGACTCCTCCTTCCTCCCCCGCAGAGGAGGGGAGCCCCGGTGCACGCTTCTCCTCCAGACTCCTACCTCCTCCCCTGCAGAGGAGGGGAGCCCCAGTGCGTGCTTCCCCTTCCCTCCCCTCTTACATCCCCCCCGCCCGGAAGACCTAGCACGTGCCTTCCTCCGGAACTCCTATCTCCTCCCGGTGCACCAGACCTGGAGGAGAGGAGCAGGCAGTGCACTTCTGGAAACCCCGGAAGTGGCCCGCAGCTGCCGGACTTCCCTCCACCCCATGGAAAGCCGGCACTACCTCCATTTTCGGAGGTAACTAGTGGGGCCTCTTGGGGGTGGGGAAAATTGGGGGGGGCCCCAAACACCTTGTGATCGACTGGTCGAGCCCTCCCAATTGACGGGTTGGTGACCACGTTACTAGAATAACCTGATTCATCTTAGGCAGGCTCATTCTGTAAACAGGGTAGGTTTAGCCCCAGGCTCTACAGAACATAGGGGAAAGCACTCTGTTCCAGCCCCAATGCCATCCTGAAGAAAGCAAGTGCAGTTGCTCTAGAATTTTATATAGCCACAGCCAGTACAAAAGAGACATTCCCAGGAAGGCAGTTAAGCCATCGCTAGTACCACCAAAGCTGTGTAAAGTAAAGAGATGGGAACTCAGAATCAGGGCCACTTCCTTTATAATGTAGCACAAGACACTGAGTTGAGTCAGTCAGGAATTTTCCAACAAAATGGGTTTTGAAAGGAAAATGCTTTTCCATGTGAATATTTTGATGTTTGTTGAAATGTTTCCATTTTCCCTTGGGAACATCTAACTGAAATATATCATTTTGGGTTGGTTGACCTGACTTGAAACGTTTTGGCTTGGTGAATTGCATCTGCCAATCATGTCACAGTGCCTCATTGGAGATATATTTTGGGTCTTCATTCCCCCTTCTCTCATCGGAGCGGGGCTCATCCGTCTTATCTTTTATAACAGCCACAATGAAAACGAAACAAGATGCATCTGTATCGTCCAACACCCACACAAGACACAACCAGGGTGCAGGTTCTGCTTGCCGTGTCGAGTCTAGTCTGGGCAGAGGTTTCATTTGGTTGTGTCAGCCTAAGACATTAGAGTGGTGTTCAGCTGAGGTAGCCGGACCAGGAATGCTCAGCTGACACAAATTTGGAACTGCTCCTGCCATGTTGGCCAGGAAGAAGCTGCTCATGGCTGAGAAGCCTGACACAATCCAGCTCGGACCTCCATGGCCCCACCCATGTGCTGTACCCCTGTCCCTCCACCTGATATGGCCTTGATCCCCATTCCTCTTCCAATGAAGTGTGGTAATCTCTTTTTTCTCCCCAGGACCAGCTGCAGGGATTTCTTCTCCCTGCTGGAGAGACAGGCATGACATCAGAGACAATCCCAGAGTTAACCTCAGCAGCTGGAATGTATCTGCTTAGATGGATATGTATCTGCTTGCATGCTCTTCTCTTGCCCCACAGAGTCCCTTGCTGGGACCCCCAGAACAATGACACTTGGAGTTAACACCCCATTGAGCTACATGAGGTAGTTCAAACGTCTAAGAGCTACTGGCTCATGCTGTATTCACACTCTGGCAAATATCCCTGCAAGTTTTTCTTTGCCCCTATATGGGTGAACAGGCTCATTGCTGATATCCTGCCTTCATCACATGACTCCAAGAGCTGGGGCCAAGTCACTAGGAATACCTTGATCTGGCACTTGGAGAGGGTATTCCATTCGAAAGATAAAATTAATACAGACACCACCTGTATGGAAAGAACTGCATCCAAATCTCAATCCCTTAATCTTTATCCTTAATCTTAAGGATAAAATGGCTGATATAGACATGATGGAGGGAAATATTTGGATTTTCCAGGGCTCCCAACAGAATTTAGCCTTTATTAAAAGGAGAAAAATGTGATGTAGTCTGTATTTATTATTAGTAGGATATTAATATTTCTGTAGGCAAATAAAGGGGGTGTATGGCAAATAGGCACAGAAGCATGAAAAAAATTGCCCAAGGTCACAGATCAAATCAGTGGCAGAGATGGGCATATAGCTTAGGTTTCCTGACTCTCAGCCCTCTAATAGCTGATCATTGCTGTGGGATTATGTAGCACTTCAATAAATAAAATTCAGAGATTCTGCTGAAGCCCAGGCTACAAAGTGTAAAAGGATGCAATGTGGAGAGAAGGTGAATTCTGATTGAGCTGTGCAGCAAAGCACATTTTTATGAACCTCCCTGTGCCTTCATTGCTGTCTACCTTGGCCAGGATCCAGGTCTGTTGATGATGCCAACATGCCTGGCCCCTGCCTCCCAGCACATCTGTACATCTTGTTCTCGGCATATTTGCATCTGCAGCGCCAGCTGACCTTGTATCAGTCTCGGTGCAGTAAGACAGCAGCTTGAAAGCCTCTCCTCCCACACACCGATATGTCATAGCTGCACTCGGAATGTTTTCCCTCTGTGCAGTCTGCAGTGAGATGGCATCCAATAACACGGGAAATGTTCTCCCTATCCCTCATACGGCGGAGTCCTGAAGGCAATTACAGATCTATCCAGCAATCCCCCAATATGAATTCATAAATTTAGAATTACAGTCATTGACTGGATCAGACAATAAGGACAAAATGTCTTATGGGTTCCAGCCTTCCTGTTTCTACCTCCTCCACATTCCCAGTTCTCGGAAGGAAAATGGGCTTCCCCCCACTGCTTATTTTCATTGCCTATCTGCACAGGATGGAATTAGTCATGCATTGCTATGGGGCTGAGTGGCCAATAGTGTCTTGCTTTGCATAACATGCTTGTACCTTTAATGGCACACAGAGAGAGGATAACAGCCTCCTATTGTTACTGCCTGCTAAAGGAGTAATTCCTTTTTGCTCAAATGGTAGAGTTCTGTGGTTTGGGACTGGAAATCTCATATTCTTTCAGTTTATCTAACTGATTTATAGGGCTAGAGCTGAGTGAATAACTGACTTTGCATTCGGCAGTTGAATTAAAAAAAACTGGAAAAAAATCCAATTTGATTCAAACCTTTTTTTCCCTAAATGTTTCACTATCTTGCAAAAATAGTGTATTAGGCTTAATTGGCACGTTGTGTTTATTTTGGCTTAGTAACTTACTTTGGTCTGTCTGTGTTCACTTATCATCACTTAAATCCTATGTTTTATACTTAGTAAAACCACTTCTGTTTATTATCAAGTCCAGAGTAAATAACTGTTATGGGGCTGGGGGGAGAGGGGAAGAGCAACCACTATTCATTTCTCTCTTTCATTGATAAAGGGGGAAAGAGGGCAAACTTATGAGATTTCTCCATGTAAAACTTTTACACAGAGTAAGTTGGATTTATTTGGGGTTTTGGTCCCTTTTGAGGGTTGTATTCCTACATGCTGCCAATGGCCCTATAGCTAAGTCCTCCAAGAGCTGAGCTGGTTCAGTGTCTGTGTTGCTCTCCTGGGGAGCTGTTACCCCAACTCTGTGCCTTGGCTGGGGGAGACCAGAGCTTCTGGCCTAGCAGGACAGGGTGGTGGGGTGCTCCAGAAGGCAGGTAGGTGGGCTCAGTGGCATGATCAACACACCTGATGACAGCCTGAAGAGGACCTTTAGGAGTGAACCCGACACAGTATGATCTTTCCACTTTGCTAAAAATACCAAACTTGCAGAACGAATGCAGTCATATACATAGGAAATCGATGTCACTGGGTCAGTGCTAAAAAATTACTTTTGTATACTTGAGACAGATTCCCATCTCAATGATACACTATTTTCAGTCTGGGATTATCCTACTGAACTCAGTGGAGTTTTAGGGTTTGAATTTCCTCCTCCTCTCATTCTTACATCAAAACCAAAGGAGCACATGTGTGTGGGATAGGGGGGACAAATTCAGAACAGAGCCCAAGTAAGAGACTTCAAGTCTATGTCAGCCTTAGAAGCTGACTCTTTAGGGCAACCTAGGCTAGTGAGGTGGCCCTCCTTCATGTCAGTGGGCCGCAAGATTGTCATAAGGAATATGGTCTCCTGGGATAGGGTAATTTTTCTAGCTGTGTTTGGATACCTAGAATTTGCAGGGTGTGTTGATGGAACCCATAGCAGCACGTGATTGGATGCAGAAGGGGAGTGTTCCTTTCACGATCAATATGTGCAGTCAGCATGCACCTCACTTCACATGCCCTGACTTTACATGCATGTCACTTTAGAAATACTGGTAGGAAGAAAACAATGTGGATGGAAACCAGAAGAATCTAACAACCCTGCTGTTGGGTAAGAGTAAACAAAATGTCTTGTGGCTGCAGGTTGCGCACCACTGCTTTAGATCAAATGGTCAGAGTTCACACTTTCAGATGAGGAGATCCTTGGTTTAATCCCCTCCATATCAGCTAAAGATGGTAGCCATTTTTTCATTATGTGAGCTTCAATTTGCGGCAATATCGTACTGTCCTTTGATCACCTCCTACTTCAGGTGTTAATAACTAACATATGTAGCAGTCTACTGCAAAAAGAACATGTTTTGAAGTCATTTCTTTGTTTTGGGTCATTTAATGGCCTAGAAGTGTCTTCTCCCGTTCCCTAACATTTCTGCAAAATGGTTGTTTTCCCAATAAAAAGCACCCAGCCAATTCTGCATGTTTGCAGGGGGAAAGAGTTTGGGCATAAAAGTACATTTTGAATTTCACATTTTTAACTTGAAAAACTCCTCTTAGTTTCAAATCAAAACTGTAAAGTTTTGGGGTGTTTTTTGGTCCTCATGTTGGACAATTTGTGGAAGTAGTTCTGAGGATTTGTTTGAGTTCTACCCATCCCACAGTGGACAGAATTACCTCTAGTGGGCCCTGCTTTAACCAGCAGAGGGGGCTTGGGTGCCATGCTGCTTTCATGCTAATCTGAATGCTTCCTGAAACAAAGAGACACAACTTATTTCAGTATCATAGAGGAAAGACTTAAAAAAGGGCAAAATACTGGCTAGAAGCCTTATTGAACAAGGTTATTTTCCCATATATCACATATGGATATTTTAGTTCTGTGCATGGGCAGACTTTGGATGTAAGTAGAACCAAATTCACAGTATCAGATCCTGCATCCAATGTACCTCACTCTACAATAGCATGGACTGCTGCGCTAGGAACTTATATTCTGCCATATATTGTCCACGAGATTGCTTCTACCTATCGGAGAGCCCATCTCTTGTTGTGGGTGATCACGCCTTCCCCACTGTGGCAGTGCCATTCCACTGGCACCATGGAAAGACACCTATGAGCATGTTCCCTGTAAGCTGTGTGCTTGGATAGCCACCCAGGAGAGATTCAAGTGCTGCCAGGCTGAATAGCAGTGCCCTCACAGCTGTCCACAGCCAGCAGCATGTGTGTCTATTGGTGGGACACATCTGTCTCAGCTCCCATAACAAAATGTATTTGGTCCATGGAAGGAGAAAATTAGAGGGAACATTGCCTCTGAGTATGTGAAACAGAACTTTAACAGGAATCCGATGCAGACTGTGGAACTCCTTGCCACAAGAGAGAGGAATGGCCACCTGTTTCAAGACTGTTAGTGCACAGGCCCCAATTCAGCAAGAGACTGAGGCACATTGAAATCCCCATGAAGTTGGGGTCCCTTTGTACTAGGTATACTCCAAATGTACAGTAAGGGACAGCTTTTGGCCCAAAGATTACAGTCTAAGAAGACCAGGGGTGAGATGGATGTCAGAGCCATGTAGACTTATCCCAGGTCACACAGCAGGTGAACAATAGAACCCAGATTTTCTAACTGCCTAGCTATTGGACCACACTGATTCCAACAATAGAACCCGTCACGAATTTTCTGCCAGAATGATTTTCTGGTGGAAAATGCCTTTTTGCAAAGTTGTTTTCAGTGGGAAAATGGTCATTTTGCTTTTAAAATGTTGACATTCCATCAGGCCAATTGAAATGATGGCTCCCTGGCTGCTGGATTGGAAAGCACTTGTCTTTCTGGCAGGAAGGGAAATTGACAAAAACCTGCCAGGAAGGCTTCTGAGGCTGAGCATGAGCAAACAGACTCTCCGCAGTCTTGGCTTTCAGACTCCCCTACATTTCCAGGCTGAACAGACCTGATGGTTGGCTTCCCCACATATGGGGCCAGACAGCTGGGGACCTTGCCTTTCTGCTTCTCCAGCTTCCAAGCATGGAGCTACTCTGCCTCTCTGGTTTTGGGAGTTGGAAGTGAGCTAGGGAGGCTGAGGGATTCTTTGGCTGCTGGGCTTGGAGGCTCTTCTCAAGTTTACTTTCTGCCTTCATGCAGTTGAGACACTAACAAAGTCCATTTCAGTTCTCCCAAGAGGGAGTTTTCCTTGAAACCCGTTCCTGCTGAAAGTTTACACCTGGGAACTTTTCATCCCAGTTTGGGAAGAATTTATTTTTGTGAAAACATGATTTTTGTGTGTTTTGTTGTGCAGGAAGGGATTTCCCTTTTCCATCCTGTTCTATTCATTGACTGCTCTCTTTTTACAACACGTTTACTGAGTCTGATCAGCTGGAACTATTTCTAGGGTGCAGGTGCCCCTCCCCCCTGCGTGCCCCACAGTGCCAGGCTGGGGTCACACTTAAAGTTGCCAGCTCTCCTGGACCAGAAGGCCTGGATGCCATTGCGCAAAGGAGAGCTGGCAGCCCTAGCCATAGCCGGAGATGTCTGTGGAGCCCCAGGCCGTGGCTCCTGACTCCTGGGGATGGCAGGCTGCAGAGCCTCTAGGGACAAGGAAGGGCAGGGGGATCTGCAGCTGTGAGCAATGGGATGCTGCTTGCTCTTCTTCTCATTCCCTGCATGATCGGGGGCGAGGAGAAAGTACACAGCTTGTGTGAATTACTCCTCTGTCCCCTCCACTCCCCAGCCAGGAGGGAGGGGACTGTGTGCAAGCTGTGTACTTTCCCCTTGCTCCCTGATAGGGGAACAGGAAGGAGTGTAAGCAGTGTCGCGGTACAATAGCTACAGCCCCCCATACAAAATGGTGTCCTTGATGGGACCTGTGGGTGACAGGACCCAGAGGGGTTGGTCGGCAGGACCTGGGGCTGGCAGAGCTGACCGCAGGGCACAGAGAGTCTGGGTGCAAAGCCTGGGGGTGCTGCAGCAACCCCCATACTCCTACTTCCTGCTCTTATGAGTCTAATGCCCATGAAGCCACCTCAAGTCCTCTATCTTTTCTCCAGCACTGAGGAACTGATGTTTTACCACAGCTGGTTTTTCCCTCTGCCTGATTTTTTCCCCCCAAAAGTGGTCATACCTGCCACCCAACCTGTTCTTGCTGCCTTCCTGACTAGCTCCTTTTCCCATGGTCACTCAGCTGTAACACACTAATTGTCAAGTGTGGTCATTTCTAACGTCTGTGACCTTCAAAAATCAGGCCGATACAAAAGATACCATGCTGGCCCTTTCCTGTGATTTTTGCAAGTTGCTCTACAGCATATATCAGAAATATCTGCTACTCTCAGCTAGGAAAATAATGGGCTATTTCAAATCAAGGCTTTATTCAATGGCAATAGCATCACACAAGAACATGATGTCTTTCTAAAGTGTAAATAATTACATTTGCTAATTAACAAGACTAATTTTCAACAAATCCCACTCCCCTAGGAATGTAGGGCAAAGCCACTCAAAGTCTATTATTAAATAAATGACTTAGTAGCAGTACCGATTTAACATTTATATTAAAGTAGAGCCAAAATGCCACAGGCAGGTCAGGCCACACTGTGCTGTGTATTGGAGCAACATATAATCAATGAGCACCACTTCCCAAGAGAATTTACAAATGAGGAGACAAAGCAGAATAGCTGAATGGACGCATCGGTGGACTGAGGAGGAGGGGAGAGAAGTAACAAAATAGGATGGTGGAATTCCTAGCTATTCAGTAACACCCCTGTTTGCAGGCTGACTGTGCTACTTCTAATACCACATTCCCACCACTAATGTTCCCTCTAATTTTTTCCACCGGGCATGGAATAAATTTTGTGATGTGTACCAAGGCATCTACAGATGTGCACCACCAACAGAAACACATGCTGCCAGCGGTGGGTGCTGTGAATCTTTCCTAGGTGGCTGCCCAAGCACTTAGCACTGTCCACCACCCAGATCTAACTAGATTGCTCTTTCCATGATTTGAGGGCTGCTGTGCCGCTCTACTTGCTACCCTGGGCTCAACTTGCTACCCTGGGCTCAACTTGCTACCCTGGGCTCAATCCAGCCTTGGCAAGCCAAGCCAGACTCTTCCACTGGCTTCATTGGGAGCTGGATAGAACCCCAAGTGATACTGGGCAAGACACTGATGAGGTGCTTGTCAGCTCCCACAGATCGCATGGGAAAGTGGGGCACACTGACATCAGGGGCAAAACTCCCATTCACTTGCATGGAGCCAGGATTTCAAAAAGAGCCTCTCACCTTTCTTTGGCCTGCTGTGCCTTCCTGCCAAACAAGGAGCATGATCTTCCCCTCGTCTCTAGTGTGGGGAGGGGGGAGTTTCCTTTATGAACGCTGATAAAGTGCTTTGAGATTCTCTGATGAAAGGTCCAATCTATCCTGGGGAAGGATTCAGTTTTATTAGTGCCTTTTCCAGGCCACTGGAATGTTGGAATTCCTAGCTATATCATCACAAAACTCTACAACAGGTGGCAGGACAATGGCAGAGAATGGAACGAATCCTCAGAGTAGGAACTGGTGAACAGGGAAGGTCAAATAGTAAACAATGGGCTGAAATAAGAGGCCTTGAAGACAAAAAAACCAACCACACTTGGGAGCATCTGCAGGGAGATGAATCCCTGATTCAAAAGACCGCACCCTGAATTTGATCCATTCAGAACATCCAGAGGGACAGCCGGGAGAATCCAGCTGATTGTCTGCTCATTGAAAGAATTGTAAAACGTCAGATGTCTGCCTTGAGACGCATAATGCTTTGCACCTAACTTACATAGCTCTTCCCATTCCCAGCTCGGCAGGCATTTTGGAAAGGTGGGTTATGATCTCAAGTTTACTGAGGGGGAAACCGAGGCACGGAGCACTGCCATAACTTGACCAAGCTCAGTGGCAGAGCCAGGACTAGATTCATCGTTAGGTTTATAAAGTCCATTGTGATCATCTGGTCTGACTTCCTGAGTAAAACAGGCCAGAGAGCTTCCTGACTCCTATTGAGTTTAGATTATTAGACACTTCTCCTACCATGTACTGTATCTAAAGCTTCTGCTAGCTATCAGCATCTGTTTGTGTGTTTGAGTAGGTGGGAAGGCAGGAGAGGGGAAAGAGAAACGTGAATTGTCTTATATGAAACATGTTCCTATTTTGAGGCTTGGTATCATTTTAATCTGCCTCAGCTCAGCAGGCATGTAACGGGATGGTGTGCACGGTAAGGAACAGATGCTTTGTACTTGTACCAAATTAATATGCATCATCACTGGGCTGTAACTCATTGCCCTGGGGGAAGTATTGGGCTCTCCAATTACAGGAAACCTCCCCCACAGCGAAGTATTTCTTCTCTGCAAGTCTCTTGCCTGAGTGGCAGCAGGAAGAATATGCAGAACACTACATGAAGGCGCATCCTAAAGTCACCCAGATGTCAGAGAAGGGTTGTCTATGCATGACCATGTTCTTCTCGTTTTGGGACTTCCAAATTTCCCTTCCTGGGGTTGTCTCCGATTCTGAGCCACCCCCATCAATTCTCCTTCCAGCCTCTGCTATTTATGGTGGAGTTGGAGGCCCATGTGACAACTGCTGGTGGGTCTCCGGACTGCTGCAGAGGACTCCGTTACTTTGCCTAGTGATGGCAGAATGCCAGTCCATGGGGCAGATGGAACACTGAACTGATTAGTGACAAAAGGGTACTAAGCGTGTGGGCCCATGAGAAGGGAACTTTCTCCACAGCTCCTGGGAGCTAGATGGGACTAAGAGGCAATACAGAGTTGCTGAAAAGACCCACCAGGATGCCTCTTTTGCTCCTTTGTTAAGTTTCTGTATTTGTGAGGAGCAGCTCTTATTGTGGAGCTCAGTTGCAAAGTTTGTAGCAGGGAATCGAGTGGGTGGGGGGGGGGGGGGGGGTGTTGTCTGACTGAAGGAACAGTGCTGACTGTGGCCTGTTCCCAGAGTGACCTGCAACACCGTGGGAGATTGGGCATGTGCGGTATGGTGCAGCTTTATTTTACACAACCATCTGATTCCTGGAAGCCTTTCACACTCGGGTAATGGCAGCTTCCTCAGCAATGACACTGAACAACGTCCCCAATTTATTTGGCTTTTCTTTGGGTAGACTGTGCTTTCGTCAAGAAATCCATTCCCTTTAATCACTGCAGGGCAGAGGCCTCCCTCAGGGAGCTCGAGCATTCCAGAGGACCTGCCTAGCGAAAGAAACGGGAGAGCAGGGAGAGGGGGGCTATTTGTAGCCAAAGAATGATAGGCAGGAATAGGCCCTGCAGCTGATTCAGAATCTAATTGTGGGTTGGGGGTTGGAGAGGGAAGGTGATGAGGGTAAGGGAAGAAGCTACGTCTGAGCAAAGTCATGAATAGAAAATAAAGGAGGGATGAGTGATTTGGTGATAGGAGGGGGGCTCTGCCCTATGAAATACTGGGAAAGCACACACTGCCTGGAAAAAATGGGATGCTACATTAAACAATTCCCTTTCTGCTCCTTTAGCCTCCCTTTTCCTAATGTCACTCTCTTTCTTTTTACCCAGGGAGATACTCTGTACTATGATTCCCTAGTACCTGGTGCAACAAAACTTGGATTCTTCAAGTGATGCGAATGCATATCTACCTCAGAGGAGTGTTGGGAGGAGTGGTGGATGGATCAGTGTTTTTTTAAGATGAAAAAAGTGCTGAGTAGGTGTTATTAGACTGATAATTAATGAGACATTAGTAAGGCAATGGGTTGAGTAATAAGAATGGTTAAGCCTTTATATTGGCATGTTTCCCTCTTCAAAACAGTTTAGGGCAGATCCTTTTTTCCCTGACACAAGAGGTAAAACTCCTATTGGCTTCCACAGGACTAGGATCTGGCCCTTGCCCCGTTATGGTGTTGTACATCAGCTGCTGGGAAATAGCCATCATTCATGAATAGCTCACTCTCATTCCATCCCAGGGTCAGAACAGAGGAGAAATATCTTCTCCAGCAAGATGGTGCAGATGGTGATGTACCCACCTCTGCCAGTTTGCTTGAAGCACTGAGTTCCATGAGTGATGGGTAGCAGGGTATTCCGATAGGGAACATCCTCTTGGAGATCAGATTGCTGTGTAATCAGCCTCTACAAAGCTTGGTCAGCTGCTCAGCCCTCTGCATGGACTCTTGAGTGTTCCAGCTCCCTTCATCTGCATTAGGACCAAGCTGATGGGAGCTCTGTAACTCAAAGCAATGAGAAGCTCCAGAGCTCCAGTGATACCAACTGGCCAGCAATAATCAAGCTCTCAGAGTCCTCGCCCAGCATGCACTGAGCTCCGTGTAAAATCTGGGAAGGACGTGCTGGGGATGGCATCTCCTTTGTTTGCCCCCAAGTTCTAGTTAGGGGTCAGGAGAGGGAGGGCAGGGATGTCCCCACTCCCCCATAGATCGGATGATCTGAACCAGGCAGGGTGCAAGCAGTGCAACCCTGAAAAGTGTCAGTGTCAGGGGGTCCCACTGAGCCCATAAGTAACAAGCGCTGAGCAATTTCCATTGCGACTGCTGCAGGGGAAGGGAAGTGGGGGAGGGAGGGCTGTCGGAGGCACAGGTTCCCTTTGCTAGCTCAACTTCTCTGCTATATCAAATCCCTTTAGCCATCACTGCCGGGCCTTTTTACCAGTGTTTGTAAAGCAGAGCGTGCCTTCATGTGCCACTGCATACAGATGAGCTGGCAACCAGTTTGAGCTAACACAGTGACACATAAATACCAAAGGAGACCTGGGGCTCTCTTTCATCTGATACAGGATCGGTAGGACCAAAGCACTGAAGAAACCTGCAGCTCCCGGGATACTGCGGGTTACTGACTGCGCAGGAAGCAGGGCTGCTTTTTCTCCTTTCTGTGGCCATTCTTACAGCTGCGCAAACAAGGTAAGGGGCTCATTGCAGGCCGATGGAGATGAATCTTCACTCGCCTCGGTCCCTGAGGGGGTTGCCCAGATATTTCCCGGCACATATGCGGGTATGATTAGCCATACTGTGCCGTCCAGATGTACCCTAAGTGCAGCTTGTGGACTGCACCCTTTGTGCCTTATGTCCTCCCACCTCTTGAGGGTCAAAGTGCAGTCAGGACATCTGGGTTCTAGGCTTGGTTTGGCCACTGTCTTGCTTTGGGCTTTTGCAAGTCAATAAAGCTCCCCCTGCCTCACTTTACAGATCTGTGAAATATGTACACAACACAGGGGAGCTAAAGGGCTTAAGATGTTGTCAACACAAACATTTTGCACCTCTTTTAGTTACATGTAAACATGTAAAATTACAACGATGAGAGAGGCAGGATAATCCACTGGTCAGGGAACTAGACTGAGATATGGGACAGCTGAGTACCATTTCCTGCTCTGCCACAGGCTTGCAGTGTGATTTTGGACAAATCACTTAGGCCCTCCATGCCTCAGTTATCCATCTGTCAGGGGATAATAAAACTGCCTAACCTCATAGGGTGCTGTGAGGATCAGTGCATTAGAGACAGATGGTGCTCAGATGCTAAAATGATGGAGTTTTCTAAGACTGATAAATTAGTAAAACTGAAATAAATTTCAAAACCCCCTTAATTTTCTACTTTTTCATATTTGGTGTCTATGACAGCAATTTATGCACAGTCCGTTTTTTCGTTCTCTGGATAGTGACAGTTACTTTTCCGCAGCTGAAAGGAGCCTTATAAATATCAATAGGAAGTCAGAAAAATATGCATACATGTTCAAAATGACATTAGAAAGCAGGACATCCTATTCAGAGAGTTTTTTCAGAAGCTGGTCATTTTAAAAAATAAGTTTTAAAATTCTCATTTAAGAGGACCCTTTATTGAAATATTTGTAACATTCTTTGAGATCCTTTGATGATTTTGCACTTTTACATTACCTGATTTCTTATTGGAAGGTGGAAAGAAACCATGGATCTTTCTTTGCATGGAGACATACCACTCCACCATAGAAAGGGAAAAAATATCCCTTCTATTAAAAGTTCTATGTTCTGTGTTAGAAAATAACTACATGATAACTTGAACTTCCAGCAAAGATAAAAAGCTTCCTTTGAAATGCCTAACTCAATCCTAGTTTGCAATATCACCAGAATTCCAAGAGACACAAATTGTCAAGCTACAATTTCTAGCTATGTTAAAAATCTTGTATAGTATTTTTATATGGACTTGCAGAAAAACACAGTTTAGAAAACTTTTGTTTGCTTATATCATGTTGCTTTATCCTTTGTACCATCTCTCGCTCTCTTATAAAACCTCTTCTGTTGCCAATGACCAAACCTTCTCTCAAGGTACTTACTGGCTAATGAACACAACTGTTTTCTTTTTAGTTTTAATCATGAACAAATGCAAAATGATCTGTGAAATCAAAATGACATATAGTTTGCGGTCATCACGCATAGTGTTAGTTGCGCATAAACATCACAAACCCATGAAAGAGTGAGAGACAAAGTTCAGTTTATTCTTTAAAAACACCCCATCTAGGACTTGATTTTCATTTCCACAAGATGCCTTTACACCATGCTGGCAGTATAAAAGAGAGTTTGAAGTGAAGGTACATTATATTTAGACTAGAATGATGTAAAAGAACCTTGTTTCAAATGAGAATCAAGTTTTCAGATAGCATTGGGTTTCATCTGACACTGGCCTGCTGTGTGACTTTGGGTAAGCCATTTTGCTGTTCCATGCATCAGTTTCCCCAACTTTAAAAAGGGTCCGATGATTTTGCTTTTGCTTTGTGCATTGCACTGAGAGATGAATGCCATGCAATGCTCTGTACAAGAGCCAATTATTCTTACTTTTAAGTGTGGTAATATTGTATCTAAAACCAATTTTGATTAAAGGAAGCCAGAAAGCAATAATAGATAAAAAATTTGCTTTAAAAGAATCTTGGAACTTTGCCTGGTAAAAATAAATATAACTTTTTTACCTAAGCATGGCTTAGAATTTGAATGAGAAAAGAGAGGGGATGGGGGCTAGTGCATTCTCTTCGAATGGATGTCATGGTCATTGCTCATGTGGGTGACTTTTATTTCTCATAAGAAGCTCAGAACTGCCAGCTGGGGTTGCTTTGGACTGTGTGTGCCCCTTTCTTGTTCATCCCAACAACATGTTTTTCCTGCTCTTGTGTAAGAGCAGACAGATCACAGTTTTAGACTGGCCGAGTGATTTCTAAATATCTTCATCCAGGTTCCCGTGTACCTGTGCCTGTGCGTGTGTCTGTGTAGACAATAGAACTATGGGGTATGTCTAGACTGCAATCTTCTTTTGAAAGAAGTTTTTTCGAAAGAGATCTACATCTGGCATCTGACAAAATGGGTTTTTGCCCACGAAAGCTTATGCTCCAATAAATCTGTTAGTCTATAGGGTGCCACAGTTCTCTCTCTTCTTTCTCACTGTTCTTTCTCACAGCTTTCTCACTGTTCTTTCGAAAGAAAGCGTCCACACTGCAGAAGCGCATTGAAAAGGTGATCTGCTTTTTTGAAAGAGAGTGTCCACACTCATTGGACACTCTCCCGCATAAAAGGCCACCCGGAACCACTTCAGCCAGGGCATTAGGTCAGCAGTTACTTCTGGGTGCTGTTGCCTAAGGCTATCTGAAACATGTGCTTAAAGGGACCCCTCTGGACAGCCATTTCTCAGGTTCTGCTGCGGGCTTGCGTACCTCTCCGAGGGACAGCAAAGCTTTTGCAGTGCCTGCTCTGGTTGCCCAGCTTGGCTGGACGCCACAGCATTATTTTGTTTTTGGCAATGAATCCGGAGCTGCCCCTGGGCATGCGATGGCCCCACACTGTCATGCTGCAGGTTATGCAGCAGTTTCAGCAGACTATCTTGATGGTCCTGCCCCAGCTCGACTCCCAGCTCATCTGTGAGTCCCTCTGCCTGGATGCAGGAGCAATGCCCTTGACCCTGTACTGCATGGTCGAAAGGTGAGTCTGGAGACTGGACACCAGTTCCAACAGGTGGGACCAGCTGGTGATGGAGCAGTGGGACAACAACTTCTACATATAGAAGGCCACCTTCTTGGAGCTGTGTGCCTGGCTTGCCCCTGCCCTCTGGAGACGCGACACCCACCTGCAGCCTGCCATCCCCTTCGAGAAGCAAGTCGCTATTGCTGTATGGAAGCTCGCCACCCCCAATAGCCACCAGTTGGTGGGCCACCAGTTCGGCGTGGGGAAGTCCTCCATCGGGGTCCTCTTTATGATGGTAAGACACTCTCGGGGTGCACTCCCGGGGGGGAGGGAAGTCCTGGAAAAGGGGGACCCTTGGGAAAGGCCTGTGAGGTGTATGGGGGGTGGAGGGAGGGTAGGGGGAAGGGCCGTCCCCGGGGGGTTGCACCATCCTGCCCTCACAAAGCCCTGCTGCTGGGGGGGTGGTCTCAGTGGGGGGTGGGGGTGGCTCCTGGGTGTTTGAGGTGGGGGAGGAAGGGGACAGTCACCTCCCAAGGGCTCAGGCACTCCCTCTCATTCTATGTTTTGTGGTTTTGTTGTCTCCTTTTGCAGGTGGTGAGGGACATCAACACCGTCTTGCTGCGCAGAGTCATCTGCCTGGGAGACCTGGACCCCATCGTGGCCAGATTTGCTGCCTTTGGCTTCCCGAACTGCGGAGGAGTAATCAATGAGATATACATTCCTATCCGTGCGCCACAGCATCAAGCCACCCTGTACATTAACAGGAAGGGCTATTTTTCCATGGGGTGCTGCAGGCCTTGCTCGACCACCGGGGACAGTTTTCAGACATTTGTGTTGGGTGGTTGGACTGGGAATACAATGCCCGCAAATCCAGAAACTCTAGCCTCTACCGCAAGCTGGAGGTTGACACATTCTTCCCCCAGTGGGACTTTCGCATGGGGGACATCCAGATGCCACCATGCATCACTGGGGATGTGGCCTACCCACTCATGCCATGGCTCATGAAGCCGTACACTGGCCACCTGGACCCCACCAGGGAACAATTCAACGTGCACCTGAATTGGGCCCACATGCAGGTCGAATGTGCTTTTGGGCACCTCAAGGCCAAGAGGCCAGGTTCAGGTGCCTCCTGACTTGCCTCAACGTGGGGGAGCACAACATCCCTGAAGTGGTCACGGCATGTTGTGTTCTCAACATTGTGGAGAGTGAAGGTGAGGCCTTCCTGCCAGCAGCGAGGGAAGGGCCTTTGAACAGCCGCGGACAGCTGCCATCCACCAGGCCCTTCAGGCCTGGGTGCGCATCCGGGAGGCCCTGAGCAAGACGTTCTCTGAAGGAGCCCAGTAACTCTCCCCAGGGCCTCCCCAATGGGGGCTTGT
>JANRFK010000961.1:8147277-8161580 GCA_030068395.1 Apalone spinifera
CCAGACACTGGGCTACTATATATATGATGATGATGGGCCTGGACCAAAACCCAAATTCCAGCCACCCTTGGACTGTGGGAGAATTTGAAACCTGAAGCTGGATCTGAGATTTGCTCTCAGGTAGCAGAGCAATGGGTATATTAACCATAACTATATGAAAAGTCAGATATCACATTGCTTTCTCCATCTTTCCCCCTACCCTCCCACTGTTCATTATCACTTTCACATTTCCTCCTCTTCTAATGCTGATATGTAAAAGACACAAAATTGCTAAAACTGTCCCCTCTATCTTTTCAGCAGCTAAATGAAAATCCCCATACTCAAACTTTTCATTTTCTGAACACCAGGTCCCTTTAAGATGTTGAGTTGGGCACCTAAACTCACTAGTTATTTTTGAAAATCATGGTCATTGTGTGACCTTAAAAAACCATCTAATTTTGCTGAACCTTAAGCTTTTTTCATCTGAGAGCTACTACTTAGCTGCTTCACGGGGGGTTATGAGGTTTAATTCATTCATATTTGCAAAACTCATTGAGCAAACAACTATTATTATTTTTCACTGGAATACTCCTTGGGGCAGGAACATTTTTATTTCCTTATATATGAATTGGAATCCTTCCCAAATAGCCAAGGTTCAATGTGCTAACGTCATAACTTTTCCTAAGCAAGTCAACATCTTAAGACTTGTACTGGAATCATTCCTCTTTCTCCAACTGTGAATAAAACAGTTACCTGCCATAATGTTTATTAAATTTTGTTCTTTGTCCAGACTACTTTCTAGACAGAGGGAATGTTCAAATACTTCCGGAAGCGCTTTGCCAGCCATCTGACGGAACACAGTCGCCGAAGAGCAAGGCTGGTATCTAAAGATGGAAGGTGTAACATAGAATTTGGGAATGTGGAAGAACAATCACGATTTGTCTTCTTGGTTGATATATGGACTACTGTCCTGGACCTCAAATGGAGATACAAAATGACCATCTTCATCTCAGCATTCTTAGGAAGTTGGTTTCTATTTGGTCTCCTTTGGTACGTTGTGGCATATGTACATAATGACCTTCCTGAATTCAGTCCTTCTATAAATCACACTCCTTGTGTGGAGAACATAAACGGCTTGACCTCTGCTTTCCTGTTCTCCCTGGAAACCCAGGTTACCATTGGCTATGGCTTCAGGTGTGTCACAGAACAGTGTGCAACTGCCATTTTCCTACTGATCTTCCAGTCTATCCTTGGGGTCATCATCAACTCTTTCATGTGTGGTGCTATCTTGGCCAAGATTTCTCGGTCCAAGAAACGGGCCAAGACCATCACCTTCAGTAACAATGCTGTCATTAGCAAACGAGGTGGGAAGCTGTGTCTCCTCATCCGAGTGGCCAACCTCAGGAAGAGCCTACTGATTGGAAGCCACATCTATGGGAAGCTTCTGAAGACCACAATCACTCCAGAAGGAGAGACGATTATCTTGGACCAGGTCAACATAGAATTTGTGGTGGATGCTGGCAATGAGAACCTCTTCTTCATCTCCCCCTTGACTATTTACCACATCATCGATAAGAGCAGCCCGTTCTTCCACATGTCAGTAGAAACCATCCACCAGCAGGACTTTGAACTGGTGGTATTTTTAGATGGCACAGTGGAAGCCACAAGTGCTACCTGTCAGGTCAGGACATCCTATATCCCAGAGGAGGTGCTCTGGGGTTACCGCTTTGCTCCCATTGTGTCCAAGACCAAGGAAAGGAAGTATAGAGTGGACTTCCACAACTTCAGCAAGACAGTGGAAGTAGAGACCCCTCACTGTGCCTTTTGCCTGTATAACGAGAAAGACGCTAAAGCCAAGGCAAAAAGAGGTTACGACAATCCTGGCTTCATTCTATCAGAAGTCAATGAAACCAGTGACACCAAAATGTAGTTCTGTATGCTCATGACATTGGGGTATTTTTAATGTAACACAAACTCAATATTGAGAAGCCCAATAAGGAACAAGGTTGTTTTGACACAAAAATAGCTCCTGATTTCTCAAAAGAATTAAATCAAAGCAGACAACCACACCAGTGATCTTCAGAATGCTATCGAACTGCACTATGTATATTTTTTTCATAGAATGGATATTTTTTGTACTGAGATGTTCATTTAAGCTGCTAAAATGGAATGTCCGAGTCATCTAATTAAGTTCCCAAAGACATTTAAGCCATAAGGAAGTCTGACAACATGTCTTAAAAGAAGAGACACAGAGTGCTTCACTAGTGCTGAAGAGGAGAAATTTTTTGGATGAATGTGAAAAGAAGAGATCACAGGTAAAAAATAATCAAAAACTCCTACAATCCCACCTGACATCCTATGTACAGTACATACTTGGGTTGGTGGGATTATTCAAGCAGAACTAATACATATACATATACCCGGACTGGGAAATACACCTCCTAGCTGCAGTGTAGTCATATCCTAAGTGACTTAGGAACCTAAACCCCACTTACATAACTGAAATCAATAGAAGGTGCTTAAATACTGGGCTCTAGAGTGTACCTCCCTCTGATTTTTCAAAGACACTTGCATTGTCACTTTTGAAAATTGGACATAGTCTGGTTGAAAATTTAATCTTCCTTCCTTCCTTCCTGTTCAGGTGGCCCCATGAGGCAGCTGCCCAGGGATTCTGGGAGGAGGAGATTGGGTGGGCTGGAAAAATGGTTTGATGGAATTAACATATTCACAGGGAATGTACTGAGTCCTTAGAATCAGCATTTTCTGATGGAAAAGTGTTCCAGTACATTTTGGATGAGTTGTAGATGTACCTTTTAAAGAAAAAAGATGCTTTAAAATACAAAACAAAACAAAATTATTTCTGAACTGTGATAGGTTTTCGCCTACAACAATAGCAATAAGAATGCAGAGACATTCAAAATTAATAAGGCTGAAACCAATTGGATAATAAAGAAATAAATTAGTCAACTGGAAGACTCCTCTAGTGACTTCAGTGGGCTTTGGATAAAGTTGTACGCCTCATTTATGCAAGAAAAACATTCACATGCATGAGAAACTGAGCTTTCAGGCAATAACAATCAGGCATGCAAAGCTGATTGACCATAGCTAGTCAACATTTTTCTAATTTTGATTTTTCAATGATGTTTGAAACACCAATGGGAAGTTTCAGCCAACATTTAATGATTTTTTTTACCATGCTCTCCCTGTTTTTTTAACTGACCTCTGTTGTAGAGTGTTCAGTTGATGGATGAAAGAGGAAGAGGTGATCCTGGGGCTTTTCCCCATCAGTTTAATCATACAAGCCCATGATGAGCACAGTGATGATACGAATAATACTTCTACATGCTGTTTGCAGTGTTGTAGCCCCATTGGTCTGAGGATATTAGAGAGCCAAGGTTGGTTAGGTGGTATCTTTCACTGGACCAACTTCTTGTCTCTTTCACCCACAGAAGTTGGTTCTAGGAAATATATTGCCCCCTCCCTTCTACATGCTGAAGGATCTGAACAGTTTGAAAGGAAAAGGAGAATTAGGCCGACAAAATTACAATAATCATAGTGAGAGTTATTTTGCAAATGAGCGGAACTGAGTATAGTGTAAGGATCTGGGCATAAGGAGGGAGCCAGGAATTCTCATGTCCCAATCTTAACTCTCCTAGCAACTCTTTCTTTGGAGTTGGACAAATCACTTTAATGCATGCCTTTGGGGCTCCACCCATAATATGGGATGTTAGGTCTCATCTACCTTACAGGGGTATTGTGAGGAACAATTTGCTCATGCCGGTACGACGTTTGAAGATTAGTCAGTCCTCCTAAGTCTGAAGACTGGCCAGCTTTTCCTTGTACATTGTCTCCTGTCCTCCACTCACCCATTGCGCGTGAATAGAAAGAGATGTTTGTTTTTAATGTTGTGCCTCCAGATGCAGAAGTGCAGAGCTCAGTGTAAGTTATTAAAATAAAATGTCATAAAAGACAGCGTACTGAGTTTGTCTGCTGTCTGGGTCTCTCTCTCCCCTCCTTTTAGCACTTGCCTGGTACTAATTGCCCAGTGCTTTGATGGTGATTCAGTTTTGCAACCTATTAAGTGTCACAGTTGAGATGGTCTAGCTTCATGTATACATCGTGATGGAAAAGCTTCATCTTTACCATCATTTAGGGAATTATTTGGCACTCACCACCATAGTATCGGATACCTCACCGCCTGCATCCTCTTCACCCTGCTGGGAGCTAGGAAAGGTGTCATTATCCCCATTTTACACAGGGGGAACTGAGGCCCAGAGAGGCAACGAGAAATGCTCAACATCACACAGGAAATCTTTGGTAGAGCAAGGACTTGCACCCACATCCTTCAGCTCCCTAAACTCTGGGCCCTCTTGCCACTCATGTCCTTTCCTTAGTCACTGTAGCTTAGTTTAGCATCTACAAGCTTCCCATACTGCTACCACTTGTGTGGCATCTCCTAAGAGGAAAGCATCCCAGGCCTGAGGAGTGAGGACCTGCACTGCTCCGTCCCCAGCAGGAGACAACCACAAAGATCCCTTCTGAATTAAAACAAAGACGATTCTCTTTCCCTTGGAACAAAGGGAAGAATTCTATAGAACCCCTGGAACTAAGACCTGAGCCAACTCCCAGTAAAGTAAATGGAAAGAATCCCATTGCTAGTTTGGGTTGGGAGGGCTGGAGATGATTCCTTAGGCTCTATCTAGTTCCACTCCAACTTCAGTGCCGGCTAGTTCCCTACTACGTGTTCTCCAGACCCCTTTGAAAGATCTCAGAGGGATGGGGTTCCCTTCACTGCACTTAGAAGTCTATCCCACAAAACACATGGCATTCTAGGAGCTATTTTCGGCAGGAACTGTTTTTTCCTCTGCGGTTCATAGAATCAGAGAATCCCAGGGCTGGAAGCTACCTATGGAGGTCATTGAGTCCAACCCCCTGCCTAAAGCAGAACCAACCCAACTAAATCATCCCAGCCAGGGATTTGTCAAGCTGGGACTTAAAAACCTCCAGGGATGGAGATTCCACCACCACCCTAGGGAACCCATTCCAGTGTGTCACCACCCTCCTAGGGAAATAGTTTTTCCTAGTATCCAACCTAGACCTCCCCCGCTGCCACTTGAGACCATTGCTCCTCGTTCTGTCGTTTGTCACTACTAAGAACGGCCTCTCTCCATCCTCTGTACAGCACCAAGCACAATGGGTGTCCTTGTTCATGGCTGGGGGCTCCTTTGAATCATGATGTCAGTAAAAGGTCACAGATCTCAGGGTCAGGATGGTTTTTAGCCTATATTTTCTTTTCTACTAGTTTCCTCCCTGCATTGCCAGAAGTGCCCTTTCCATACCAGGACAAAGAACCTCCCTTGGCCTTGGCATCCTTCAGGGATCTGTCGGAGTTTATGATGTTTCCCTAATGGTGCTGATCAGCCAAACAAATGAAATAAATCTTGGCTCGGAAAATCCTGAGTAGAGAGAACGGAAACGGAAGGAAAAAGGAAATGAAGTGGCCACGTGGATCCCGTTAGGCACCTCCTCTGGGGCTCATGGAGTTCTTCCAGAGTCCTGTGTGGATGTGCTGGGTGTGAGAAAATGTCCCTGCCTCTCCCAAAATATCAGAGCACTCATGAAGTATGAACCAGCTTCTTGTGAGGCTTTTAGCTTCTTGTGAGGCTTCTCCTACTTACCCTTCCTTACCTGCTTGGCCATGGGCAGTTGGTAATGAGCCTTCCCAAAATTGCCTACTTGACCACCGCCTAAGGCTGGGGCCGGCAGCAGGAAAGGTGGGGGCTGAGGTGTAGCAACCTGGTCCCCAGCCACCGGGGAAGGCAACCTGGCTTTCCACGACTGCCACTGCTCAGTAGCCCAGTTTCCCCTCCACCAGGGAGGGATGGGGCCACAGCTCAGCAGCCGCAGCTCTGCACATGGCCTGGAAGGACTAGGCTGGGTGCGGGCGTGGCCTCGGGTGGAAGGGGCGTGGCCTCAGGTGGAAGGGGGAGAGGCTGGGGCTTGCCTTCCCCAGCTGGTCTTTCACCTGACCCCCGTTTGCTTGGCGATGCATGAGCAGGCCTGCCGACGAAGGAGGGGTGGGGTAGGGTGAAGAGGGCAATTGCACAGGGGTCCAAGCTTTCGAAGGGGCCTGGAGCTCTTGGCCACCGCCACTGTTACTGTGGCACTGGTGGTGGCCAGGAGCTCTGGGCCCCTTTGAAACACCTTGGGAGGACCACACCGCTGCTCCATGGGCCTCTGAGTGCTGTGGGGAGGGCCCAGCCCACACTCTGGCCCTCGGCCCTGCCTCTTCTGCCCAAGGCTCCACCCATTCTGGGGGGGGGTGGAGTCATGTCTCCCCACACCTTACCCCCAGTCCCGCGGCTGTTGATGGGCTTGTGCAATGGTTAGATTGGCAGGCAAGAGATCCGGGCTCATTCCTGGCCTTGACAGGGTGCACATGAGTTTACCTTTCTATGCCTCACTTTTCACCTCTGAGCAAGGAGGCTCCCATCCCCTGACTCGCATGGCACGTGTGACACGAGACTGCACAGAGCTTCGCGAGGCTCCAGCGGAAGCAGCGCTACCCAGCCCTTGCAGCTGCAGCTCTCAAAGCCCTTCACAAAGAAAAGTTCCACCCCCATTTTACAGATGAGCAAACTAGGGCAAAGCCACTCTCCCAAGATCATGAGCTGATCCAGGAAGAAAACACAGGTCTCTGATTCTTAGTCTGGTGCCTGATTCCCTACCCCTCACTATCTGGGAGGTACAGGTGTCCGTATGATTTTTATTAGCTCATTCACTCTTATCAATGTGGCTCCAAGATGGCCTGGCTATGCCATGGAAGGAATGATGTCAGTGGACAGTAATTAGATTGGACAGTAGTTCTCAACTGTTTCTATCACTGGGAACACTTCCCATCGAGTGAGGATTCCTCTCCCATTAACAATGTGGGAAGAGATCATAAACCCCCCCGCTCCTGGTGGACTCTAGAACCCATGAGCTGGGCCAGCAGAGAAGAGGCCAGCAGAGAAAAGGATCAGGCGAGGGATAATTCTCAGGTTAACTGTGCCATGGACACAATGGAACATCAAGCCTGTATTTGTTCCATTGAACTGGCTCACGCTGGGACCTGATTGGAAGTCCCGGAATGAAACGCACTCCTCCCACCACGTCACCACTGATTGTCACCGCAGGAAATGCCTGCCAATCCCGGCCTGACAGTGGTGCAGCAGGCAGAAGATAGAGTGTGTTAGTCAGACCCCAGCAGCGACAGAACAATGAGTGGAATTTCCTCTTTCTGTCCAGGGAGGGTGTATGTCACGCGGCAGATAAAGTTCCCAGGCAGGGAAGAAAGGTTATCGGGAGACACGCTGGGTACAATGCCACTCGGGAGGGAGTCCATAGGAAATCTATTTCAGGGCCTGTCATTCCCTTGCCATTAAAAGAAAGTTCAGTTAGGAGGACGAAAATAAATGTAATCGCACTGAGCAGATGTAGCCCCCTGACCCTGTCTTGGAAAACAAAGCTCAGTCTATTTTCACTCGGTACTTTTGTCGCTGTGGTCCATACATTTCTCTAAAGCCTTTGGTTCAAAGTCCTTCACGGACATACATGGATCTTCACAATGTCCCTCTATCCCCAGTGAGGCAGGGGCAAAGCAATAGTCCCAATCCACAGAGGCAAAAACTGTGGTGCAGCAATGCTGTTGGACTTACTACTTTGCCAACTTTTTCTCACTGTTGCTAGCACTGGTTCAGCTCCACTGGCTGGTTCTGACTGGCGATCTCCTCCTCCCTTCCTCCTCCACACTCGCAGGCCCAGGGGTGAAAGAAACTTAAATTTCTTACAGGTCCTGTCCTATCACAACCCAGGTCCCTGCCAGCTCTTTAACTAGCTCCCTGCTGGCTTTTGCTGCAGCTCAGCCAGTTCTTGCCGGAGCTGTGCACCCGGGCGCACCCGCTTCCTTTCACCTCTGCGCAGGCCTAAGGCGATTTTTGCTTTCAGATGTCGGCATGTGGCAATGCCAGTGCTGGCTACTTCTGAGCAGGTGTCCTGACAGTTTCCCTGCTCAATACAGCCCTGGCCACCTCTCCCAGTGTGCCTCCTCAGTGATATGTGGTGGCACCTGCTACTCCACTCTAGAGACCCTCAATGCCAGGACTGCTGCTGGCTCCGAGCGGCTCCCAATAATGAGGGGATTTCACTGGTAAGAGGAAGAATGTGGCAGCAAGACCTTGTGACACATTCCCAGGGGCCAAGCTATTGCTGCTTAGCTGGAGGCCTCCACCTCAGGGAAGTCTGCATTTGGAATAAGTTCTGTGCTGCATGGGAGAAAGCAGCAAATCCTCTCGGCCCAGCGGAGCCAAGCAGAGTAAATCAGTAGAGGCTGGAAATGAAACATCTTTACTTCCTCTCTCAAACCTCCCCTTGCGAAGTTCAACAACTTTAAATGCCCCCTCAAGCCCCGGCTTTTCTGGGTCCATGTGTCTCAGGCGGGCTCTGCATTTCACAGGCAAATGGACTGCATTGTTCTGTTACTACATCGGGCGTAGGACCTGCGAGGCTGCACAGCAATGCTAGCAGAATGAAGGGTGTTTTATTCCCGCAGCAGCCAGGAGGTGGCACCCGTCACCTCCACATGACAAAGCCAGTTCCTATTTGAGTGGACAGTAACCCTAAACTCAAGAAATCGAGCAGCCTGGACATAGCAGTGCGTAAAGTGCACAGCAATAATTTATTGGGACTGCTCCTTATTTTATGACATGAAGTTGAGGATTGAGTGACTCTTTTCTGGGACAAGCCAGGCAAGCTGAATATATTTAGTTCCTTTACAGAGAAGGTGCATCTTGAGATGAATCCAGAGGTACCTTGTAAGTGGGATGCCGTTATGCACATATCTACCGCTGCCTCTAAGACTGTGATGTCCCAACCAGTTCTGAAGCACTAGTCACTGTAGTGGCTACTGCTATAGCGAACTAGTCACACTGAACTAGCCACATGTGGCTACCGGCTAGCATGTTGGACACCAAGGCTCTAAGCAGCCTTCAGGAAGTTTTGAACTGGTGGGGGAGTTTAGTGGCTAAAGTGGGTGTGGGGAAACCTCTGATCTGGTCCCGGCTCTGCTGAGAAATTGTTTTGTGGCCATTGTGGGCATTGGGCACTGTGCTGTGCCTCAGTTTCTCCAGCTGATATCATCCATGCCTCAGTTTCTCCAGCTGTAGAGGAGCAATAAAGCTGTTTACTCACCTTGTAAAGAGCACCGATATCTATAGATGAAAAGCACAATATAACCACTCGGTGCCTCAGTTTCTCCAGCTGATACTGATCGCCTTTGTAAGGCACTGAGAGGCAGACTGAAGAAAAGCACCAAACAGCCACTAGATGGTATTATTACCATGTATTGCTGCTGTGCCCAGAGGCTCCAGCCAAACTGAGGCCCTCATAGATGCATGGTCCAGTTTGAATCTGACATGCTGAGATGCTGCAAAAGTGGACACAAAAAGACACAACATTTGTGCACCATTGTAATCTCTTCACCCTCCTGGGTTTACTCCTGAATTATACCAGTGCAAGAGAGCGCAAACAGTGGAAGAGAAAGCAAAGTCCTGCATTTACCTGGCATGCTAACTGGAGGAGGCTGCTTCTGGTTCTCCTCCCCCTGCCCTGTGAAGAATGGTGCCCTGCCCCATAGAAGATGGTTACCCTAGTGATGGCATTTAAAGCTCACCCGAGGTGGTTGGGGCAATCTCTGCTGTGGCCATTCCAGGTACCAGTGTGATGGGGACTGGATGTGTTGACAGGTAGCTGTAAGTCCATTCGTGGCAGGTTCATAGGGCCAAAGGCGGTGCCATTTTTCTCATGCTGCTGGCATTGAGGGCTTATTCCAGCTTTATATCTACACTGCAGATCGGAATCTGAGCCTGCATGCACAGCCAGCACCATAGTACTGCCAACCCCAAACATTTAAACATCACGTTCAGGGCCCACCCAAACCACAATATTCCAAAAAATAACACGTGTGTGTGTGTGTGTGTGTGTGTGTGTGTGTGTGTGTGTGTGTGTGTGAAGAGTGGGTCTGTCTATTTGCCTATTGGGGTTTGACCCTTTAAGTGTTGTCTTTGCTAGTGTTTCTCCCGAACCAGAAGGACTAGACACTTTACTGCATTCTCATTTTTAATCAAAACCTGAGAGTCTCACATCATCACCTGACTCCAGGATCTGGAGCTTTAAGGAAAACACCAAGCATCTTGTGACAAAATGGCCAGCGCTGGCTGCACTGCGATGGGTGAGCTACCTCTGATTCCCCTGCAGAGCCAGCACAGCGAGGCTATGTCTACACTGCACACTTATTTCGGAATAAGCATGTGGAAGAAATACTCCAAAATAGCTTGTTTCAAAACAGCGCGTCTACACAGCAAATGCTCATCGAAATAGCACTGAGCTATTTTAAAATAGACCTTCCACACTGATGGGACGCTAACTCGCATTTAAGGCCACCCGGAACCACTTCAGGCAGGGCATCAGGTTAGCAGTTATTTTCCGTGGCTGCTGCCTGAGCCTATCTAAGGCTCGTGCTTAAAGGGACACCCCCCCCCCCGGTACAGTCATGTCTCAGGCTTCTCGCCTTTGCCTACCTCCTCAAGGGACAGCAAAGGGTCTTCCTTTGCCTGCTGTGGTTGCCCTTGAGGACACCTCAGCACTCTAGACATGAAGCCGGAGCTGCCTCTGGGCAGTCGACAGCTATTGCAGCTTTTGCTGCACTCATGCAGCAGTTTCTGCAGGCTGCCTCCCAGACGCTGCAGGAACCCAACCCCCGCTCCACTTGGAGGCCCTCCTCATCTCTCTGCAGGAACAGCTCATGCTGCTGGATCCCTCCTGCCCACCTTGCACCACTGTTTCTGGCATCTGGACACGAGTGCCGACTGATGGGACCGGTTTGCCACGGAGCGGTGGGGAGACCAGAAGTGGCTCCAGAATTTCTGAATGAGGAAGGACACCTTTCTGGAGCTGTGTGAGTGGCTCGCTCGTGCCCTCAGGCAACAGGACACTCATATGAGACCCTCCATCCCCCTTCAGAAGTGGGTCGCCATCGCCCCATGGAAGCTCGCCACACCAAACAGCTACTGATCCATCAGGAACCAGTCCAGTGTGGGGAGATTGACCATTGTGGCCATGCTCATGCAGGTGTGCACTCTCGGGCTATAGTCCCAGGAGGGGGGTGGACGGCTGGAATGGGGTTCCCTAAGGAAGGGGAGTTGGGGGTGGGGGTGCAAGCCCCCTCCCTGGCAGGTTTTTTCAGTTCCACTCTCACAAATCCCTGTTGGGGAATGGGGTAAGTTGGGGGTTGCTCCTGCTGTAGAGGGTGAGGGGGGCTTGGGCTTGGGGGGCTCCCGAGGGCTCTGGCCACCCTCTGATTCTCTGTTTGTTTGTTTGTCTCCTTCTACAGGTGGTGCAGACCAACATCACCATCTTGCTGTGCGGGGTCATCCACCTCGGCAACATGGGCACCATCATCGCCAGCTTTGCCGACATGGGCTTCCCCACTGTGGAGGGGATATTGACAGCACCCACATCCCCACCTGGGCCCCCGACCACTGGGCATCTGTGTACATCAATTGGAAGGGATACTTCTCAATGGTCCTGCAGGCCATCCCGGACCACTGGGGCCAGTTTACAGACATCTTCGTTGGGTGGTTGGGGAAGGCACACAACGCCTGTGTCTTCTGAAAGTCCAGCGGGTTCCAGAAGCTGTACACTGACACTTTTTTCCCTGACCGTGCCATCAGGGTCAGGGGCGTAGACATGCCCATATTCATGGTGGGGGGATGCAGCCTACCATCTCTTGTTCTGGCTCCTGAAGCCCTACACTGGCCACCTTGACCATTCCAAGGAGCCTGCAGCAGAACAATGGAGCGGCCAAGAGGTACGTAGATGAGGCTTTCTGGGACACTGTAGAGTTGTCCCATCTCTGGTCAGACAGCTCCTGTGCTGTTAAGGAGGATGAAAGGCTCTGGGAAGGAGAACAGTCAACTGGAGCAGAGGGAAACGATCCCATAGTTGGGACCCTCCTTCCAGAGGATGTTATGGTCTCCTCTCGCACTGAGGATACATCTCCGGGGGAGGGTACTCCAGTCATTAGGAAAAAGCAGGTGTTAGTAATGGGGATTCAATCATTAGAAACATAAATAGCTGGGTTTGTGAAGACCGGGAGAACCGTATGGTGATTGTCTGCTTGGTGCGAAGGTTGCGGATCTCTCGAGACATCTAGATAGACTTATGTGTAGTGCTGGGGAGGAACCAGCAGTCATGGTACATGTAGGTACCAATGACATAGGGAAGAGTAGGAGAGAGGTTCTGAAAGTTGAATTTAGGCTGCCCTGTCTACACAGCCCCTATTTCCAAATAACTATTTCAGAAGAAACAAAAGACAGAACTATGTAGCACTTTAAAGACTAACAAGATGGTTTATAGGTGATGAGCTTTCGTGGGCCAGACCCAGTTCCTCAGATCAATATGAGGAAGCTCATCACCTATAAACCATCTTGTTAGTCTTTAAAGTGCTACATAGTTCTGTCTTTTGTTTCAGCTACACCAGACTAACACGGCTGCATCTCTATCACTATTTCAGAAGAGGAGTTATTCCAAGTAGAATGAGGTTTACCAATGCCAAAATAAGCTGGCCATTATTTCAAAATAATTCGAAGTACCGCTATTGGTGTTTAGACATTTGCATGGTTATTTCGGAATAATGGCAGTTATTCCGAAATAACTTTGCTGTGTAGACATATCTCTATTGAGGAAGGAGCTGACAGCCTCACTAGCTGTTCTGCCCTAACCCCAATAAGGCCCTTCCCACCTCTCTCTGAAACATGCATAAATAATTTCATCATAATTTACACCTCACAGGGGCCAATTCACTCCTGCTTCCCACCCAGCTCCTCTTGCATTGGCCTCCCTCTTGTCCTGCTGCAGGCTCCAGCCTAGGAACCCCTTCAGCTCCCAACCCCTCTCCAGCATGCTTCCTAGTGCAGGGTTTTCAGACTTTTTTCTTCACCACCCAACATACATTATATCTTTTGACTGGAGCATGGGCTCTGGGGTGGGGCGGGGAATGAGGGGTGTGAAATGCAGTAGGGGGTCTGTGGTTGGGGGGTGTTCAGGGCTGGAGCAGGAGATTGGGGCACAGGCTTATCTTCAGCAGCTCCCAGGCAGTACTGCAGTGGGGATGCTAATGCAGGCTTTCTGCCTCCCCTGGCACCAGGGACTATGCTGTGCCTTCGAAGCAGCCAGCTGAAGATCCAGCTCCTAGGTGGAGGCTCTGCACACTGCTCTTGCCCAGCTTCCATTGGCTGGGAACCTGCCAATGGGAGTGTGGAGCTTGTGCTTGGGGCAGAAGCAGTGTGCAGAGCCTTGTGCTCCCCCCCCCCCCAGTGTAGCAGCTGGACATGCTGCTGGGCATTTCAGGGGTGCATCATGATCGGTGGTGCTAGGACAGGCAGGAAGTGTGCTTTAGCACCCCTTTGGGTCACCTGGTTGCCTGACTTTCCACCTGACTTTCCATGACCCAGCGCGGGGTCGCAACCTGTACCTTGAAAACCACTATCCTAGTAGACAACAACTAGAGGGCAGAGGTGCATCAAGTCAGGGGAAAGCTGGGGTGAATTCCAGCTCCTGGAATGGAACAAGCTCCAAGCTGCTGGCACCCTCAGCACAGTGCCCTCCAGTAGTCATTATATGACCTTTAGGAAACATGCGGTTCCCAGGTGCCATCTCCCTTCACGCCAGCATGCTCCCCTCTCTCGAGATTGGATATTCTCCACCTGCCCCGTATGCTTTGTTTGCGGCCAGGCAATACAAGCCTGCAGCAGAGGAGACTCCACTGTCCTGCACACAGCAGGGAGACTGGAAGGGATTTAGTGCAGGACACTGCAGCTTGGAGGCGGTAGGGGTAGAAAGTGAACGAAAAGCCAAAGAAAATAACGACTGTGCAGCAGCTCCCGGAGAAGCAGCAACCCCCGGGTGATATGGCATTGCACCCAACTGCCAGAGTCTGGGCTCCTCCCCTCCCAGCACCTGCATTTTAATCTAACAAACACCACGTAGATAATGTGCAGAGGCATAAAGCAGGTTGGAGAAACTCCCCTGCCCCATCAACCTCCTCCAATAAGAGACTCGACACATCCTTTGTGCCTGCAAATATTTATATTGCTTTCACACAGGCGCCCTGTCTCAAGCACACCTGGACGGCATCAACACCACAAATAATCTCCTGCTCTGGGGGCCTTGCTCCTTGTCAAGGGTATTTAAATGCAGCCAACTTGCTAGGCTCCAGGCTGGGGGGG
>JANRFK010000961.1:8167845-8181040 GCA_030068395.1 Apalone spinifera
TCCAAAATGGTGACCAGCCGGGAATATGCTAATCAAGCACGGGATATTTAAATCTCGTGCCTCATTAGCAATTTTGGTCACCCTCATTAGCCTCCCTAGTTCGAACTAGGGGGCTAGTGTAGATGTACACCTAGAGACTAACTAAAATATATAAAGTCATGAGCTTTCATGGGCAAAACCCACTTCATCAGATGAATTGGAGTGGAAATAACAGAAAAGAAGATATATATAACAGCAGAAAAAGTACCTGTCAATTGTAGCACCCGTGTTAATAAGGCTAATTAAGTGGGCTGGATGTGTCCCATAAATAGCCATAGGACTACTCATTTTTTAAAGTTACAGACTACCATGGCTACATCACTGAGACATCCTGTAACGAGATGCATGAAAATCCATTTTCACGTAAGCATTCAACACCTTCTCCCTCTGCAAACAGAACAGGAGCGTGTGCAAATGTAACTCACATTAATGCCAAGGTGGGACTTTGTTCCCCTCTCATGGCTGGCCTATGTGAAGAGGGCCACGGGATTGCAACATTTTCAGTGGCAATGGACCTCATTCATTAGCTGAAGCGAAAGATTCTTATGCTCTTTCTGTGATTACCAGAAGTCTGGTATGTTGATTTCCTGTCAACGACTGGATTGGGAGTCATTATGTAAGCACAGCACAAGTCTGCAAAGTGTTTCCACATAGACCATCTAAGAGCTTAAACAATGTCGGTCTCCTGCTCAAGTGATTGAGCTCTGTGGCATAGTATGAAAGATTCTGAGTTCAAATCTGGTTAGCTGCATTGAGGAGGAGGAGTAGAATGCTTGTGATGAGCAACCTTATGTGGGGTCCTTCATTACTTGTGTTCAGATAGAGACTATTTGGCACTATCCACACAGCTTTACTCGTGCATACTCCTTGTATCATTTGCCCGCCCTGGCCTTATAAAAGTGAAATGTCACTCCTGGGGAAGACAGGTCAAGGCCCTTCTTACTATCTAAGACCCATGGTGGGGCTGCATATGGAAGCTACCCACAGATGATGAAGAAATCCTCCACACCAGCTGCCATGCTGAGCACAGTGGTAAGGGCAGATGTGGGATCCACTGCTATTCAACCCAGTGGCCCATATAGTCTACACAAGTGGCAGAGGGACTAAAGCACCGATTGGAGCAGTGGCTCATGTGAAAATTGCCCCTTTAAACAGGAGATGGAATTTGTCTTCGGGATGGTGGTCTGGAGTTCCAAACTGAACTCACCAGGATTGGCGAGGCGGCTGCTGGTGGGTCCCAGGATTTGATAGGGATCTAAATGAAGGGACAATAATTATTTTCTTTCATCTACTGCACAAAAAGAAACAAAGCGCTTCTCTATTTTCATTAACCAGGATAATCCATATGTCCATTTTCCTTTCCTTTTTTACATTGCCACTCCCTCCCACAAATCAGTCTCTTCTGTTGTTTAATGAACAGCCACATTCTTTAAGGAGAGTTTAATAATGTAGAACGTCCCACTTTTTAAGTTTAAAAACCCCACTGGGCAGATGCCATGGCTCCAGCAGTTGGCTGCATGACAACATAACCTCAGGCCGGCATAACACTACTAGGCCAAATCTAATACATTTGCTTTCCTGTGAGCAGTTGGGTGACTTGTGTAAGTATGCCTCATTTTTTAGTTGGGCTGATTATTTCCTCTTCTTGGGTGTGTCTAAATTACACTCCCCTGCCAACAGAGGGATGTAGATTAGGCACATAGCTATTGCAAATGAAGCGGGGATTTAAATATCCTGCGCTTCATTTGAATAGAAATGGCCGCCGCTTTTTGCCGACATGGCACTTTGCTGGCAGAAAATGGCAGTCTAGACGGGGATTGGTTGACAAGGAAAGCCTTTTCCAACCGATCCTGTAAACCTCGTTGCTCGTTGTAAACCTCGTTTCCAACTGATCCTGTAAACCCTGTTGGCAGAGGGGTGTAGTTTAGACACACCCCTTGTGTGCAGATGGGATTTTCAAAAACACTCCAATGTGGGCTCAGCTCTGGTCCCAGTAACATCAGTGGAGCATTGGTCCAACTCAGCTCTGGTTAAAGTCAATTGGTGTCTTGCTTCTAATGCTAACAGGAGCAGAATGAGGCTCATGCTGAGTGCTTTTTCAAAATCCCATCATGCGTTTCTTAGGAATGAATCTTCCCTCTTTTCCTGGAGTCCCACTGCTATAATCTCATCCACTTCCCTTCATTGTCCTTCAGATTATGGTGTTGGCTCATGGCTGAATTTACACCTTAACAAAGGCAGCTACAAAGCAGCTGTGCAGAGCACCGAGAAGCTGTTGTTTTGCTGGGAAACCCAAGCAAGAAGTATCACCCTTTGAAGAAGATGTGATGTTGACTTTGTTGGAGATTCTCCCAGGCTGCGTCTAGACTGGCATGATTTTCTGCAAATGCTTTTAACGGAAAAGTTTTTCTGTTAAAAGCATTTGCGGAAAAGAGCATCTAGATTGGCATTGGTGCCTTTGCGCAAAAAGTGCTTTTGCGCAAAAGCATCCGTGGCCAGTCTAGACGCGATTTTGTGCAAGAAAGCCCTGATCGCCATTTTCTCCATCGGGGCTTTTTTGTGCAAAACAGTCCTCCCCTGTCTACACTGGCCCTCTAGTGCAAATACATTTGTGCAAGAGGGCTTATCCCTGAGAGGAAGCATCATAGTATTTGCACAAGAACACTGACAATTTTACATTAGATCGTCAGTGCTCTTGCGCAAATTCAAGCAGCCAGTGTAGATGCACCCCCAATGTATATGTGCAGGGAGGGGGAGGGTTAGAATTCAGCCCTTGAACCCTTCCCAAATGGATTTTGAACCCTGCACATGTGTCAAAGCTGATACAGGGATATCTCTTAACTGGGGTGGAGGGAGTGCCCATAAGCAGACAGAAGAAAGTGGCTTTGGATAAGCATTGTTGGTGGATGAGCACAACTGACTGAGAATTACTTCTCCTTATAAGTGCTTGTGCCCACTTAACTTCAGCCTCAGACTATCCCTGCTTGAGACATTACAATATCAGGGTGGGACATGCAGTTGTTGATGGGATACAACTGAGCACACATTTACCTGGTTGGGGCCTTTGCTGTTCTGTATTCTTATTCACAGTTTGAGTCCCTGCCACCGGGGGACCTGTAATAGGAAATTTAGATCTTAGCTGTACTGCAAACAGAGAAGATGGAACAAGATGGATACAATGTATAGATCCGTGGGGTGCAACACACTAGCCACATGTGGCTATTTGGCCAGTTGAGTGTGGTTAGTTTGCTATAGCCAACTATAGCTTCAGAACTGGTTGAGTAACATGAGGGGTATAGATGACTATGACCAAACCAGTAGAGATGGAGAGTAAACAGTTTTGTGTCACATGGAAATTACTGAATTTTCATAAATATTTCCTATTATGGATAGGGATGCAAAGTAAAAAAATCACAATTTTCAGCAATGGAAAGCTTGTAAAGAATTTTGAATAAGGTCAAGCTAAATGCTTCATCCTGATCCATTGAAATTCTTTTTTACTCTCTATTAACCTACATTTTAAAACCAACAATGGCTGTGAACTGAAAATTGATTTTTTTAAAGATTTTTTTTCTTTAAAAAATGGTAAAATATTTCAACAATTTCTAAATTTTTTTTGATTTTTTTTTAAATGGGAAATTTACCAAACTCAACCTTGTCCACAATTTCAGTTTTCTGATTTGAAAAAATAGTTTGGTCAAAAAAAAAAAAAATCCCAACCAGTACCATACATCAGTTCGACCTTATGACTGATTTCAGATCCCCAATGATTTCAGAGATAACGAACCCCAGTTGAATAGTATCTTGCTCAGGGGCAGCTTGTAACCATAGGACACATGACTCCAGTGAAAGAAGATAAAAATTACAAGAGCTAGCAATCCACTTCTTTCAGGACACAAACCTACCAGGTGTGGGCAGCAGGAAATCTGGCTCCCACCTCAGAGAATTGCATAAATATATGCATTATGAAAATAGTTAACAACTAAAATAATTTGCAGTAATGACTGCAATGTACTTTAAGGACCACAGTCTGCTACTCTTTTGCATGTTGAGTGGCATCTTTCTCCTTTGAGCAGAAGTAAGGTATTGGAGTGATGCATTAGACATTATGATTAATTGTATCTGAATTTGGCCCAATGTAAGGATGGCCACATCTGGCTGTAATGCATTAGGTCTCACAAAAGATTAGATGCCGGGACAAACAGCAAAACAAACTTATCCCAACTCATGATCATCTTCTGAGCCTCCACATCAGAATTTAACACTTCCACCACAGCTACTTACTTTTGGTGATGCTGGAGTTCATGTTATTGCCCCATCCTGCTCTCCGGACTGCGTCGTAGGAGGGATCTAATGACAAATGACAAGAGGAAAGGAGGGGAGAGTTCAGACTACTCCAGGATGGCTAGACAGGTAGTTAGTGGTGATTATTGCTTCAGAAATTACACACATACTATTGTTACCTTGTTTTCATGCCCTGGCTTTCATGTGTTTCATCTACCTGTTAGGTATTGTTCATGACAACCTTGGGATGGGGCCTGTCATTTTTGATAGGCCTGGCACAATGGGAGCCTGACCTGTCTGAGCTGCGGGCGTGGCCACAATATGAATATTAAGTAATAAGGCCTGGCATGGGTGCTTTTGGGAGACATCATGCAGGGGTTGGCTGGCAGAGGGTGGGAACTGGCTGGGGTGAGCCTTGGCTGCCATCCCCTCTCCACCCAGATAGTAGTAACATGCACCAGGCCCGTTCTTGACTCCTACACAAGTTGGCGACGGAGGGCAGGGAGGAAAACAAAAGCATTGAGTGCCCTCACCCTGCTTTGTACACTCATGCCAGTGTCAGGCACCACCTGCTCCCCTGGGAACAAGCAGGGTGGACTAAGGCTAAATGTAAACCCTAAAATTTGAGTTCCCATCTAGTCAGAATTTGCCTCTTAGCTGCCTGCCACCCTCCCAAATATTTGTGCCTTTTTTCCACTCCAGAACCTTGCTCATCCTCCTGGCCCTTCCTGAGGCAACCACAAAGTGTGTTGTGCAAAGCCACTTCCTCCTCTCTCTTATTGCTCCTTCTGGCCCCTCATGATTGTGGGATGAGGATCCCAAGGAGGCAGCCTTAAGAGCTGGTAAATATCAGGAAACAGAGGAACTGTTCATGGTCGAGGAGAGGTTGGATGGAAAGGTAAGGTCATAATGAAGATGAGGAAAACCATCCTGATGGGAAGATGCACTGGACTTCTAAGGGGAATGGTGGAAGCACATTTGCCTTAACAACTGGACTGAGTAATGTCCCAGAAAATCTAGGTCTCTGCAGGGCAATGAACTAGATGACATGGTAGAGTAGCAGCCATTTAAAAAGTCAACATTTCCAAGATCCTATTGCTGCCTGGAGTATCTGAGATGCCATAGTTATTTCCTTACTCTGAGAAGAAAGAACCTTGCTAAACACTTTGTGGTGGCCACGGCAAGTCTTCTCTGTCTCTTGTTTCTATGCATCATGGACAGCCTTGAGTTATAGGCACCACTTCACAGCAAGTGTCAATTAGTGTAGCTCCGTGCTAATTGACATCAAGTGAGGATCTGTCCCGTGAATAAATTGGAAGCTGCAGGAAACCTTCCATGGATGTTGAAGAGGCACTGGAAGGGTATAGCCAAGCACTATGCTAGAGAAAGGGCAAACCAATGGGCTCTGAGTTCCCAACAAGCAGCATTGAGGGTAAGGATTGGCTTGTGGTAAAGATGTGTCATCAGAATCCAGGCTGACCTGACCACAATCCCTGTTTCCCCAGCCCATTCTATTCTGAGTGGCTGGGCAGAAAAACTACACCAGGACCAGATTTAGAGGTAGTGAAAGGGGGAGGTTATTCATAGGTTATTCCATGTGAACCAAGCCAGGGCTTTAAACCAAAAAGGATTCCAAAGTCTCATCACGGACTACAAAGAAACCGTAAAAGTCAGGCTAAAATGACATTAAATGTGACCATCATCCTCATCTGAGAGCATCTCAGCAACTGAACTTCAGACCCCAAACTCCTTCCTTGATCCCTGAGTGAATGCAAGCCAGAACCAAGCACTGCTCCTGCCCTGACCCACTCTCATCGTTTGGGGCTGGAGAAGAGCAATGAGACCTGAGCAAATTTCCTTGGGGGAAAAATCCATGTGCACTAGCCCAGCCCATCTAGTTCTGCGAAAGCCTCTTCAGTTTTTTAAATGAGTTATTAGCATGAAAAGAAAAACAGAAAGAGGGAGTGTGGGGGACTGGAGAGGGAAGAAAGGAGGGGAAAGGAGCTCATTTAACTTTTTATTTTACTGTTGTTTGTAATAGAAATCACAGTCCCTGATGCAAATAGGCCAGATTTAAAAACAATCCACCGTGCATCAAGAATCCGACACGACATCTCTCAAGGATGGAGGCCAATCTGCGTTTCTTGTTCTTCGAGCTGCAGTGCTGAAGACTCGTGCCCAGCCTCATTTTGCCAAGTGAACCATTCTGCCAGGCTAACAGCCATCTATATAAACAAGCAAAGCTGCTATGTACGCAGCAGTCTAGCTTTCCCCCTGCCTGAAACCACTGGTGGAAATTGCACCTTGTGCTGTCGACACAAGTGGCTTGCACCAGTGTCATTGTGGTAGTAGTAGAAATCAGAGCACACTAGACAAAGCTTAAATTGTAGCCTATTTTCTTTATAACTAACCAGGTGGCTTCTTTCCCCCATTTTCAGTTGTCAGCAACTAATTTTCATTCCTCGCTTTTGATAATACTTGGCAGGTACATAAAACTGACTATTAAATCCCCTTTGTCAAGTTGGATAGGATTATCTTTCATTCTCCAAATGGGGAAACCAAGGCAGAGGTGCACTATGACTTGCTCATGTTTATACTCTGCCTGAGATGGAAGAGAATGCAGGCTGTTTTTAAATCTGGAGCCCTCCCCATTCTACCACATATCACATCACCACATTTTCCTCGGCTGGAAAATGGTAGGGAACCTCCAAAGACTCCAATCAAGCCCATTCCCTGGGTAGCGGAGGCACATAAAATTGTATTAATTCATCTTTTTTTAACTTGATTTTTTGGCATCATTTGCCCACAAGGTAGGCCTGGGAGACTAACTACAATTGCAACAGGAAGACAGCAGAATGGATGCTAAGGCTGGGCACTGCAGTGGGTAGGCCTAGCTCCAGTTAAAGAAGGAAAGGGGCCATTTCAGAGATGCCTCCAGTGTGATTTTAAGTTTCTTTCGACTTTTCTGGTTCAACTTGCAACTTGCCACCTTCAGACTCTGAGAACAACAGCATTATTTATAGGTTGGGTTAGGAGCCAATGCACATAACATGACTGGCTGACCCACAGGTGACTAGGTCAGTGATCCAACACAACAACAACAACCACAACAAAAAGATAACGGCAGAAAATTTTGAATCTAAATAAAATAACCTGCACATGAACGGCAAACTGGTGTTCAGTGTTGTGATAAAAAACACTGGATCAAGACAAGGAGAGATTCAACTGAATGAGGCTGATTTACATCTGCAGAGGATTCAGTCTTGGTATGAGATTGTCCAAAATGACTTTAACATCATTAATTGTTTTAAGGCTCTCTGAGCTGGTGTTTTTGTACCCTTAGGGAGCTGACTTGGGAGTGCAAGGATGGGGTTGTGAGTAAAGCAAGGGTCAGAAAACTCAATTCATGTTCTCCCTCTCTCCTCATGTATGACCATGGGCAAGTTACTTAGGCCAGGTCTATAGTACATGAGAAAGTCGACGTAAGATACCCAACTCCAACCATGAGAATGTAGCTGGAATCAACATACGTGAATTCAAATTTCTGCGGTGGCCCCTCTTTGGAAGGTCGATGGAAGAAACTCCCCCATTGACTTCCCTTACTCATTGAAATCTTGTGGAGTACCGGGGTCAATGGAAGTGCCATCAGGAGCTGATTTAGTGGGTCCTTACTAGACCTGCTACATTGAACCCTGGAAGATTGATTTCCAGAGTGTTAATCTCAGGTTAAGTGCAGACCTGGCCTAAGTCTCTACAAAATGGGGATAATGATAGTTCTTTACTTTTTTGGGGGTGGGTTGTGAGGATTAATACCTTATAGGCTCCTTCAATACTAATGGGAAAGGGGGCCGTTTAAGTTTAATAGGTACTTCCTCCATTGTACAGCACAGCCATGAGAGGAGTTAAGCATAACAGCCAGTCATGCAGGTTTTGCTGTGAAAAACTGCTCACTTGTGTTCTTGCTCAAGCCATGTGAGTTTCCACCTCTCTAAAAACCAAAACAATCAAATCTGCCCCATTTTTTTTCACAAAAAGTTGTGCGACGTGAAGGAACCACAGCAGCCCGACAGCTTCTAGCTTCAGACTCTAAAGCTGAACGTGTTTAGAACAAAATGGAAAAGGCAAAGCCAGGGAACCCATCCAGGGACTCGAGTTTCTGCAAAAACAACAGTGTTCCCAGGACCTGACGCCCAGTGGCTTGAAGAGATTCTACAGAACTCTGGCCAGACGGTTAGTTATGCAGAGTCGTTATCTGTCGTAAAGCGATTTGGACACTCAAATGCTCCAAGGTATGGAGTTTCATTTGAAAATACGAGGCCAGGTCCTCTTCTGGTGTAAATCAGCAGCTGACTTCAGCTAAACTAAGCCAGTTTATGCCAGCTGAAGTAAATTACGCCAGCCTGATGTCTGTTTTAGACTTAAAAGGCCCATTTGAACAACGGCTCAGTGACAAACGTGTATTCAGTACAAAATGGAATTAAAGAGCACGAAATAAATCATAGATGTTTTCAAGAAATGTCATTCTGCAGCTGTCTGGTTTATATCCAGAAATTCCCCAGAATGAATGCAGACTCTCTTAGGGGCAAGGTATGGGATATTAATAACACTTTGCACTTTCATAGCACCTTTCAACTGAGGATCTAACAACTTTGCAAATTTTCATGCTTGCAATATGCCTTGGAAGGAGGTGAGGTATCATTAGTGTCACTTTATTTATTCACATTTACAAGTGCATCTCGCCAGTGCCATTCCATGAGTGGGGTAAACTGAGGCACCAGGTGATGTGACTCACCCAAAGTCACACAGTACTAGAAACAGAATCCTGAAGTTGGTTCACAGCCCCCTGCTCCAACCTTTCACCCAGACTCATAGATCTCTTCCTGATGCCAGTGGAAGCTGAGACCATGCCAAAGTTTGTAGGTTAGTGCCCTTGATGCAATTCCTGATTCCCTGCTAGGTTACGGTACTCAAAGTGTGAAGGCCAATGATTTCCAGGGAGCCACGCTGATGTACAACTGAAACAATGCAATGTTGAATAAAGCTCCTAAGGCCTGCAATGAGCAGTGGGAAGGCTGGACTTATCCTCCTGTTGAAATCAAGGGGAGGGACAGGATCAGGCCCTAAATCTGCTGCTCTTAGTTGCCTGGCAGAGGAGCTCTGGTCTTGCTTTCTAGAAAGATGGCACAGTGGAAGCAGAACCTTGTGCCCACCTGCTCTGACCAGGGTTCCTTCTAATTTTTTCCATCCATGTGCAGAATAAATGTTGTTCTGTGCACCAGGGCATGTGAAGCTGTGCACCACCAACAGAAACACATGCCGGGTGTGGATGCTCCGGGAGCATTTGAATCTCTTCTGGGAGGCCACCAAAGCCCTCAGCTTACAGGGAACACTGCCTCTGATCTCACAGCTTCAGATCCTGCGTATGCTAATGTCAACAACAGACTCCCAACTGGCTTCACTGGTGCAAGGTCATGCCCCTCGTGCCCAACAAGGGTCATGCTGTGCAGGACGCCTGGCATGGGTGAGTGGCTCACAGAAGCACCTTTCCTTCCCCAGGCACTGAAGGGAAACACAAAAATCACATTTCCGCAGCCCAGGAACATCTCCTGGACTCCCACTGGGCCCTGAAACCTGCCAGCCAGCTGAGAGAACGTGGCATCAGAAAAGGCCGTTTGGGATATTGCAGAGTGGAGAATAAATCCCCCAGCAAAAAACGACAAAGCTGTCAGGAGGAAAAGCTGGTGTTTTTCAAATCTGAAAGGTTGAGAGTGTGGTGAGGAGCTGGCGTTCCCACTGAACAATGGGGCTCATAGTCCCTTGGCTTCCCCAGCCGCTCAGTGAGTGCTGACAGCTCCTCTATCCCATGGCTGCCTCAGCAGCGTATTCCATCCAGCCCGAGTCAGGGCGCTCATACGTGTGAGACGCCCTCCCAAAACATACTGCAGGAAGCCCGGGCAGCAGGCCTCTTTGAACAGGGCCTTTGGACTCCGCCAGTCACGGCGCTGGCTGGGTCACACGTGTGGCGGCTTGTGATAACTATCTCATCTTTACAAGGCACCGCCCCAGCAGCTGGATCCCAGAGGGATTGAGGTCATGCTTTTTAAAGGGATTTAGGCACCTAACGACCTAGCGACTCCCACCCCAGTGTCATGCGGGATAAAGGGCGTCCTGAGAGCAAAGCAGGGGGGCGGGTTCCAGCATGGCCTCAGGGATCGGGTGTTCACCTGGGGAGGGCAGGATGGTGGGTTTGAGTTCTGGGTTCCGCCCCGCCCCGCCCCGCCCCGCCCCAAGGTCAGGTAGGATAAAGGGCATCCTGAGAGCAAGGAGTTCCAAGAGTGCCTTGGTGCCTAACTGCCAGTGAAACCAGCTGAGGGAGGCAGTGTAGAAAACAGGCCTGTGTTTTTTGAGGCAGTCCTGACTCAGCAGAGGAGAACGCAGCCCATGAGCCCACCAGCAGCAGGACTGGAGGTCTCCTACCCAAGCAAGGCTTAGCTGCTCACAGCAATGCCAGGCAAGAGGCCTCTGGAGGAGATTTGAGGAACAGCCCCAGTGTTTCCCACCATCCTGCACTCGTAGGTCTGATCCAGAAGTGTCTGTGGACCTTTCTGTGAGGGTGGCGGGAGCTCAGGACCTCGCAGGAGGCACTAAGCACCTTGTAGGATCAGGATCCTTCCCACCACTTTGCAGTCTCCTTCTTGGTGGGTTAGCACAGCCAGGCTGAGCCCTTGGAATCATGGCACGTGAATGAGCCCAATTGAATAGCAGAACCCCACCCCATTTATCACGGCAGCACGTAGCTTCTGAGACAGGTCTCCCTCCCACTCAGCCTGTAAACACTGCAGCATCGAACATGTACCCAGTGCTGTACAAACACCTAGAAACAGGAAATCCCAGCCCCAGAGCACTCACGCTCTACATGGACCAAGTAGACAAAGATGGGAGCAGAAACAGAGCTAAAGCCACTTGGCCAGGGTCAGAGCCAAACTAGAGCACAAGTCTCCTGAGTCCTAGGCCCATTGGCCTAGCCACTAGTCCATATTGCCTCCATTACCAGCCCTGCCTTTGGCTTAGTTTCGTGGTGTCCAACCAATTCTGAAGCAGTAGCCACTATAGTGAACTAGCCACACTCAACCAGCCAAATAGCCACATTGTTTAAGCCAACTAGCCACACTCAACCGGCCAAATAGCCACATGTGGCCAGTGGCTAGCGTGTTGGACACCACGGGTTTAGTTTATCCCATTTATTCAGTGATAGGGTACTAACAGCTCCCTCTTACCCAGCACTTTTCATTTGTGGAACTATAAAGCAGGTCCATGAAATTATTCCCATTTTACAGATGAGGAAACTAAGGGACCTAAGGCACTAGAAATCCTGCAGTCTCCCTAAACTCACATGCAACCGGCCCTCAGAGCAGGCCACAATGGAGTGGATCTAACTTCCAAAAGGGTCCTGGATTTGGCTCATACCCAGCCTTACAAATCCCACTGATGCAAATCGATGGAAGGAGATGAGGCCTGAGAACATGAAAAAGCCCATTGGATTCTTCATGTGCCACACACACTGGCTTTAGCAGCAGGTCCTTCAGTCTACGTAGGAAGACAGGTCCTGGGTGGAATTTAGATTATTGGCTCTAAATGGAAAAGTAGGGCCAGACATCCTGGACGGAGGGGTTGGGGAGAAGAAATTTCAGGCTTGTGATTCATGGTCACTGAAAAGAAGCTATAAGAGACAGCAAGAGAGCAGAGAGTGCAAGACCTCACTGCTTCCCTCCTGCTGGGGCAGGCACCTTGGAGAATGGGTTGCATGCACATAGGAGCAAGAAAAAACCAGAGTGGCAGAGAAGTGCAGGCCAAGCCCTGGATCTCTCAGTCCCGACATTCCATGGCATGTAATCCCCTGGGGATTACACCCGGGGTAGATATGGTTTTGTAACATTGTTGGCTGAGGAATTCTCTAGAGGTTCTCTAGAGGGATGGGGAAAACAAAGGTACCTGAACACCCACCCTGCACGTTGTACTTCCAGTGGGGTCTTGGAGAACCCAGGCCTGGCCGTGCCCAGCCTTACAAATCCCCTCTCCCCCTCAGACACCATTTTAAATGTAAATGTAACTGGCTGTGGACTCTGCCCAAGCACTGCATGCCCTGAGGCTGCGTGCCACATGCTGAACCCATGCCGCCCAAAACCTCCAGGGGTTAAAACAGCACCATGAGGAGCTCCCTTTAGACTCACATGGTTAGACCGCACTTGTGTGGGGAGGACATGGAGAGCTACTAATCTGCAGCTGAGGTTTTCTCCATGAATTCCCAACATTCCCTCTGATCCAGTCTACTAGTACTTGAGAGCACGGCAGCTCTTCGCAGAGATGTACGCATTCCTGCCCCCACACTTGCTCGCCAGCCCAGTACAAGAGCCTTCTCCTCTGCAGCAGCCAATATCTCAACCAGCCTCCTAGTGTCACCCCAGGTCGTTTACAATCTCTGCTGAAAACATGCCATTAGTCTCCGAATACTCCCCTTTATTCCTCTCCCTTTGTTACTCTGCAGCTGAATGAGAGCCAGGAATTCAGAAGAGTCCAGCATGCCAATTGCACATGGACTGAGAGGATCATTTGAAAATCTCGCTTTTATTTAGGTGGCTAGATGGGAGCCACTTGGGTGTCCCAGTTGTGGATGTTTAACTCTTGGAAATCTGGCCCTTTGTGTCTATCCCGCTTACAATTTTCTAGCTGCGTTGTTATGTATTACATAAAGGTGTTAAATTTACCAATAACTAATCACCACACAAGGGCTGTGTCTAGACTGGCCAGTTTTTCCGGAAAATCAGCCGCTGTTCTGGAAAAACTTGCCAGCTGTCTACACTGGCCGCTTGAA
>JANRFK010000961.1:8194333-8204944 GCA_030068395.1 Apalone spinifera
ATTAGTTGTAGCTAAATTAGCCCCCATCATATTGTATGTATAGTTGGGGTTATTGGTTCTAGGACTTATTGCAACACAGTAGGGGGCAGAATGAGAGCTACTGACCTAGTGCCTGCAACATGCAAAACCCAAGGCTTAAATCCTGTTCACATACAAACAGCAACTGTGTAATCAGTTCCCTGATTCCCTAGCAAACACATGTGAAAATGAAATAGAGCGGGCTGGCCAAGCAGTGGTCTGTATTTCAGCCTGGGTGTGTCTGCACCCTGGGATGCTACCAGCAATCTGTGCACACGGAAACTCATCTTTTCATGCAAGGGGCGTAAAAAAGTGGACGCTGTTTTTAATACAAATTGGAAATATTGCGGGAAGAGGGAAACAGATTATTTATTAGCTTAAACCACAGGAGTCTTCTGAAGCCAGCTCGCCATTCCTGGTGCATAGTCCAGGGTTTTGAAACGTGTTGTGCTTACTTTTGTGAAAGTGAAGAGAGTTAGGCCCTATAAATGCTGGGTGAAGGTGGGGTTTAGCGCGAGTGTTTTCTAGGGGAAATAGAGTGGTGTATATCTAAGACTGGGAGTTGGGGTGGGTGTCACACCTCTCTGGAATGGATTTACAGCAAAATGTGACTCTTACTCTGAACCACCGCAGAACAGAGAGCGGAATTGCACACAGTCCCACTAAGCAGTGCTGGGGGAAGGGCAGCTGGTAATTTCCCTTCCAGGTAAACAATCCCAACACAGGATTTGGGATCAGAACTGCAAATGCAGCTGCCCCCTGCTGCAGGCTTCCCATGGGTCTAGCCAGTCACAGAACTAGCAGCAGCCTCCGGTGTGTGGCTGCATGCCCCCAGAAAGGTTTAACATGCGGCTCCCGGGGCAGAAGGTGCATCTTGGGACATCTGTGGGTCATGGAACTGCCTGAACTGTCTAACTGCAGAGAGGCAAAGCCTGGTGCTCTGGAAAGATTCACAGGGAAGCCTAGGCCAGGAGCCTCTCAGTCCATATGCAGGTAAATACACGTGAGCAACCAGTTTGGTTAGCTCCCCTCTGTGCTGAGCTGAATCGGTTTTAGGACTTGAAAGGGGGAGAAGAAGGGAGAGATGATGTGATGGAGAAAGAGGAGGGGAAAGAGAAGAAAAACAGACTGACCTTCTTTGGCCGGGAGCCGCGAGGAGGGCTCTGTGTGGGTTGGAGTGTTGTAGACCAGCAGTGAGCTACCTGGAAGGAAAACAAAGGGGTTACAGTTAGAGCCTTGCCTATCTGCTGTATATCCACAGGTATCTGCATCTGCAGATGTGGATATCCACGGCTCATGTTTGTGGATACGGAAGACAGATGTGGGTACAAATTTTGGATCTAGAACCCTGCAAATTGGTGGATATCTGCTTTATAGCCACACGTATCTGCATCCGCAGATTCAAAGCACATCTCCGCCGCTCATTTTTGTGGATACAGATGTGGGATGTGGATACAAATTTTATATCAACGCAGGGCTCTAGTTACAGTGATATGACTTCAGTGTTGCCCCAGGCCCCACACCCGCCTTAGGGATGACTCTGCCTAGAGGTGTTGAGGCTATGAACTGCCGAGGCAGGCTGTAGAGTCCCAGCACCAGCAGCAGGAGGGGCGCTGGCCCAGATGATGAGCTCTACAGTCCCCCCTCCCCAAACACAAACCAAACTATCGCCTTGTACAAGCCAGCGTCGGAAGCCAGTTTGGGGTGTGGAAAGGCAGTCTTGGGGGAGCTGGGAAACACCTCCTCCATCCTGAGCAGACACCTGGTGCTGCTGGATGAAGCATAGCACAGAGGGGAACTTCGAAAGCCGAGGTGGGGGACCTTTTTTGGGTCGGGGGCCTCTGACCCATAGAAAAATCAGTCGAGGGCCACACACGAGTGAGAAATTCCACTTTTTTGTGTGCTCCAGCCGCGTGGGGGGATGGCGGAGAGGCTGGGATGCTGGCTTGGGCTCCCCAACGCTGGGGAGGAGCCCCGAGCCTCCGGAGGTAGATCTGGGCAAGTCGGGGGCCACGTCCAGCTCCCAGGCTTTGGGTTCCCCACTCCCAGGAGCGGCCCGAGGCCGGCTGCAGCAGTCGGTGCCCCAGGCGGGCGGCGCTATTGGTGTCCCCCACCCCGCACGGCTGTCAATGGCCGTGACATCATCACGGGGTGCCCCAGCGCCCCATGACGTCATCATCAGGCGCCTGGGCCAGTGGCGCTCTAGACAACTGCCTAGTTCGCCTAGGCTCACGGGCCGCCCCTGCCCACTCCTGTTCTAAAGGGTAGTGAACGGACAATTTGGCAAGTTGAATCGGATGAGGGAAAGGGGAAAGAAGCAGTTTGGTACAAGGCACCTCCTCTGTGGTGACCAGACGCCACAATGAAGGGTGTAGTGTAACATATATGCCGAGAGAGGTTAGATCGATGTCCTTTGGCTGCTGTGGAAAGTATGCGACTGCTTTGGCCACTTGGTTCCTATTCACTGGGGTGCGTTTGTGGTTCAAGTATTTGGTTCTCAAAGCTCTGGAGCAATGGCCCCCACATCTCTGCCCCTCTTCCCTTTGCAGGCTTCCTTGGACCTGGAGCCTGACTGCAAAGCACAGTGGGGCTTGCCTCAGCCAGACAGGGAAGTGCTGGCTGCCTCAGAAACACAGCTCCCTCTGACTAAACATGCTGCCAATGCCTGGTGCAGCAGGGTTGTAGAGCAAAGGGGGGTGGGCGGAATAGCAGCGAGGGGGCTTATAAAAGCAACCTACAGATACTTGATGCTCAAAAACACAAGCCCAACTGCTGGAAGAGAAGGACTCTCCCTCAGTTGAATTGCTAAAAGTTCTCACCTTTGCCTAATGGTCTGAGGTTTCTGGTGGGAACGCCACAGAAAAGGAAATGTGGTTCCTATTAGGGGGTTTAAATGAAGGCGGAAGAAAGAGAGAGCGAGCCAGAGACACAGAGACCTGGACAGAGAGAGGCAGCGAGGAAGAGCCAGCCCCCACAGCCCTGACTTCATTCGTGCTTGAGCAAAACTCGCTCCGTGACCGAGAGCTCCATTTTCACCCTTGTCAGCGCCTACCCAAATCGACAGGAGTTGGGCAAACCGCTATTGTGTAAAGCCATCAGAGTTTGCCCCACGGCAGAGCCTTAGTACTGAAGCACAGGGTATCACAGTGGTTGTCCTTAAATGCTCCAGCGTGTAGGAGGAACCGTGCGGCATTCAGGGGCTGGGTTTACAGCTGTATTCTTTTAACAAGAAAAGACGGCGAGAGCGTGACGCACAGAGATTTTTATCCACAAATCCATCCCTGCTTCCAGGGCAGACAATTCTGCTGAGCCGCTGCTGTGGGAGCCGCCTGACTCAGACACCACTGAACCTGAAATACTTTTGCTTCCCTCCACCCAAGAGTGGGTTATAGTCACTCCTCCAATGACGCAACTCCCTGATTTTATGAAGGCTCTGGGTGTCTCCAGATTGCTTGGAAGGATCAGGGTTCTACTGTATTGGGAGCCGGAGTTTTGTTTGGCCTCACTATTGGGCTCAAACCCACAAACTTCTCCTCCCCCACTAGTCCTAAAGACAGTCTGATTTTTTTTCCAGCCTCTCCTTTTGCAGACACCACACATGACCTGCCCCCGGTGACTGCAGAAGGAAAGATGGGAGACGACTGTTCGGGCTTCCTTTGAAGTTCATCCCAAACATAGCACAACAGCATCCAAATCTTGCTTCCCACAGCTGGCTGGCTGAGTACTGAGACTCCACCAGGCAGACTGTGTTTGAGAAAGATACCAGCGCAGCGGTCAGTCCAGGCCATTGACTGAAGGGAGGAGGATGATTGGGGAGTGAGAAAGGGTTGGGGCTGGTGATAGGTTTGGTCTAATCTTTATCTTTCCAGACAAGAGGCTGCAAGGGAAGCTTAAGGGAAAAGTATTTCAAGTGGGGAATGGATGGTCTATGTTCTGGGAGAAGCAGTGAAGGTCTGGGGGGTAAGTTCACACAAATAGGGTTAGACGAGCCAGTTCTAACACAATCACTGGATATGGCTCTATGCTGCAAAGCTGAGATCTGAATCTGCTAGTTCCTAGAGGTCTGGGGACATTTGGATCCAATGGCTCAGTCCATTATAGGATCCTCAGATTTCGGGGTGTTTGGATCTGGGCTTAGTTCAGGCCAACTTGTCTTAAGACTTGGTTGGAACCTTCACCCGAGGCCCAAACGGAGTTTTAATTGAAGTTTGATTAATGTTACCTATTTATTTTTTTTTCTATTTTTTGCTCCCCTTGGTGCAGTTCTGGTTTGGTCCAGGACTGGGAGCAGCAGTGCCAGCATACCGCTCTTCATGGGCTGCTCTTCATCAAGCCAGCCAGGAACAGGAACCAATAGAAACCACACCAAGAAGCTTCTGACAAAGGGCCCAGCCCATTTCTCCCAAACTGGTTTGGAGAATTCAGATGAGCTTTGACTGCCTGTTTGTCCAGAAAACCTACATCTTGGGGTCCCCCTTCACTACAAAGCAACTTCAGTATCCTTTGAGGATGGACAACGTAGATGAGAGATTGGACAGAAGTTTCCTGTTGGACTTGGCTTAGCATGGCTTGCTTCTGCTGGGATCACTATAAAGGTGGGGAGATAACTAGAGAGACAGGCTAGCCCAGTGTTTAGGGCACAACCTAGGCCTGGCTTCAATTTCCCATTTCACCCTATACTTCCTGTGTGACCTGGGGCAAGTCACTTAGTCTTTCTTGTGCCTCACTGTCCTCTCTGTAAAATGGGGATAATACAATTGTCCTGCCTCACAAGAGTGCTCTGAAGATAAATACGGCAAAGATTGTCTGGGGTCAGATACTACAGTGATGGGAACCATGTGAATGCAATAGATCAGTAACTCTCTTCACCCACAAAATGGGGATATATTTTAGCCTATAGACTTCCAACTACTTGTGAGTCTCCTGTAGTTTGTTGCCATCCCTCCCCCTCCACCCCGCCTGCCCCTGTCCCCTTCCAGTAATACAGCCCGACGTCTCAGAAACAAACAAGGCCACAAAAGGAAAATAAAAGACCATCTCCCCATGGCACTGAGCTCAGAGTTTCGGCACTAAACATCCGCTGGAAATCAGTCTGGAAAAACAATAAACTCCCTTCGAAGGCGTTGCTCCACCAGGGAGTTACCCAGCAATCCAGAAACCAGACTGTCATTAGGCGGACATAGGAACAGCTGCGCGGAAAGGAATTCTCTTCAGAAGGCTGCCTGGCCTACACTCTGACAGGAGCTTGCTTTAAAAGTCAATGCTTGCATGACTTTGTCAGAGCAGCCTAACTAGGGCTAAAGAAACCAACGGCTCTGACCTGAGTAAAATGTATGATTGTTAAAGCCAGAGACGGACTGGAGTTTTGGGGCTAGAACCTGCTCTCACATACGCCAGTGTAAATCTGGAGTAACTACCACTCTGGAGCCAACAGAGTCACTCTGGTTAGCACTGGCTTAATTGGGATGAACTCATCTTGTCTATTCTGCTGGGCCATTGTATTTCTATGATTATTTCTCATTTGTATTATGGAAGCACCTTAAAGACTGTAGATCCTATAAAAGCACATAATGAAAGTCAGTCACTGCCCCAAAGTGACTGCAATTTAAATAGTCAAGACAGATTAAAGGAGGCAGGAAGGTCTATTCTACATTTTACAGTTGGGGGAAACTGAAGCAATTGAGATATTTGCCCAATGCTGAATGGGAAATTCAGTGGTAGAGGTAGGAATTGAATCCAGCTCTCCAGTCCAGTGCTGCAATGACCAACCTATCCTTGGGCTTATCTCCATCACACTGGGAACCGCTGCTATAGCAATTGATCCGCTTGTGGTTGATTTATCGCAGCTGCTTAGATGCGATAAATCAATCTCTGAGTATCCATTGACACTGGTACTCTGTCAAGGAGAAGAGTAGCCAGTGTTGAATGGAAAGCAGCCCCTATTACCTTACCATATGTAAAGCGCCACCTTAGTTACTCTAGTGTGGGGAGGTTTCCGCTGCTTCCGTTGGGGGGACTATTCCACAGTACAGCTGATCAAACCTCACACTTTCCATTTCATGGGAAATTCTGATGTTGCAACATTTAGGCTGTGTCTAGATTGTATCCCTTTTCCGTAAAAGGGATGCAAACTAGACACATCGCAATTGCAAATGAAGCGGGGATTTAAATCCCTCCCGCTTCATTTGCATAAACATGGCTGCCGCTTTTTTCCGGCTCGGAGCTTTGCCGGAAAAAAGCGCCAGTCTAGATGAGGATCTTTCGGAAAATAAAGCCTTTTCCGAAAGATCCCTTATTCCTTATTTTAAGAGTAATAAGGGAAATTTGCTGAAGAAATTTGCAAATGACTTTGGATAAATCTGGTTATTTTGTGATTATCCAGCTACTGGAGATGGGGAGCTCAGATCCATCAATTCACTTATTTGTTGTAAGTTATTCATTCAGCTCATTTTCATGCATCTTAGAAAATATTGGTGGGGTTTGTACTGGTCTCATTGTGCGCTCTTTCCCACTCCAATGGTTTTCAATGGGAGCGAAGTTAGACTAATGCTGCTGAATGCTTTTGAAAATTCCATTCTAAGTATCTGACTGCACTGCCTAGACAAGAGACATCTCCAGCACGCGCTGTAGATGATGAGTTATATGCTGTCAGTTTGTATGAAAATATCTACTTGTCTCTCTCCCACACCCTGCTGTGCAACACATCGCTCCCGGTCGGTTTTCTACCTTTCCTTCTCAGTTTTTACCACCCCATGAAAACTTTTCCAATCAACATCACTAACCCTCCAAACACAGGAAGGAGGAAGTCAGGGGCAGAAGAAAGGAATGCAAATGCTGGCTAATTGTGTTCAGTGTCAAACAATGTATCATGAAATTAATTTAGATTTACCTTTCACTCACTTTTGTTCCTCCTCTTCCTTTCTCTCCCTTTTCTCCACTCTTTCCCTTTCTTCTCTCTTCCTTCCCTCCCCCCCCATTTATCACCGAAGTCCAGTGTGAGATGTTCCAAACTCACGCCAGCCTGTTCCCCCCACAGCAAGAAAACATGGCACCAGCATGGGCGGGATACTTACTTTCCCTGAGGTAACTGAGGTGAGACAACAGAACTTCTGTGTTGTAGAGGGAGGTGGCTCGCAGGAAATCTTCTTTGTTCATTTTGCACAGTTCCTTGCCGTCCATGTTCTGGAAGAGGGACGTGTCAATCTCCATTAATCCGTATTCCTTTATAGCCCATTCCAGCCACTGGCGCACATGTTCCTGGGTCCACAAGGTGGGATCTGGTAGAAGAAGAGACCATTGGTAAATATCATGCCCAAAGGGGGCAACCTGTCAGAGGTGTGTCAGTCTAGATGAGCGATACAGCACATTTCATCTACACATCTCAAAGGAGGGAAGCATAATCAGCCCTGGTTTACACATGGGGAAACTGAGGCACAGAGCAGCAAGGGACTCACCCCTAGGGAAATAGTGAATCAAGAGCAGATTCACTTGGTTTGCACAATGAGCCACCTTTGCAGTGGCTGATTTATCGTTTTCATCTGTGAATAAAAAGCCGTTGAAGAGATGTACTTGTCACACTGTCAGGGTCCTACATGCTGCACAGCTAGCTTTGTCAGGGATATGGAAGTCACCCAGCCTGTCCTGAGTACATTACGCACTCCAAACAGATGGCCTTTTAAATGCTGAGAAGGGTGGTTATTATGGTCAGCAAAAGGAATCTGAAAAATTCTTGCCTAAACAGCTCTGTTCCCCAAGTACCTCTGAGATGTGTTTGCTGACTCAGCTGACAAACACAAGTTTTTAACCCCATTAGCCTTGCAAAACCAACATGGTAATTGAAGGGTGAGCTGGATTCTGTACCGTCTCATGCATCACTGTCAATTGCCAGCTGAAGTCCAGTTGCAGAATTGTTATTAGCGGCAATGATATAAGAGGCAGAGGGAATCCAGCTGGACGCATCCTCACTCATGTGGAGAGTTCACAGGACCAGCAGTTACAAAGGAACTCGTCCTGTGAGTTAAGGTGTGTGGGTTGGGTCAGAAGGTCCCAGAGAGAGTTAAATTTGCCGGCCCTTGATACCATTTTTACAGACTCATTTTCAGAGCTTCTCGGCACTGGGCCTGTCCTGTACATCTGGCACCTCTGTTCATGAGAGATCCTATTCAAACATCTTTAGAGGAGCTACACTATAGACTAGAATTTGACCGCATGATCACATCTCAGCCGGCAATTTCCGCATGTGACAAAACGAAAAATATCCAGTATCAGTTTTCTGCCTCTTCATCTCCTGGTCCCTACAATGTCCAGAGCTGTGCAGCACAAATCATGGCTGGGTGCTTAGCACAGCTTGGCGGGGGGAGATGAGACTGGGCTACAGCATCCCCTTATCCCAAGGGCTGCCTCTGCTGGGTTTGAAGGCTGCTTCATACCAGAGTGAGATGGCAATGGAAAATCACTCCGATAATACCAAAAACACAGAGTGAGCATTTCCTACCTTCTTTCTAAGAGAATCTGCGCTCTTCAAAACAGAATTTTAACCACACAATTTATCTTTCACTGTTTCATTGACTTTTTGCATTGTTCCGAGTTTAGGCAATGAAAATACCCTGAGCAACTGCACTGTTTCCATCCAGTTTCTAATCATTTCACTTTCCCATTCTGGAGAAAGTTGGCCTTCTGGTTGCAAATATCGAAGGGGAATGTTTATTTCGTTAGTTAGGAAAGATCCCTGCATTCTGGGCCCAGGGAGATCTGAGAGAATCCTGAACTAGTTTTCCAAATCTCAGGCGCGTTCATTAATAATGTTGGGAGACTACTCTGGGGAGTTCCTTTGGGGTGTATCTCACCCCTCCCACCCTTTCTGTCCCTATTACAGATATCAAGCGTCAGTCCAAACAGTCCCTGAAAAACTGCCTTTGTAGCACATTATCCAGAGTTTACTGTCATTGCTGCGCCAGCCCATATATAATAGTATTTTTGCCTCTCTCCACTACAATGTGCTATAAATCTTTATTCTGTATTGGATTAAGCACTTCCAAATGCATTTCTTGGAAGAATTAGACTGAGTCTTTTCCAAATAGAGATCTGGGCCAATGATTAACTAGCCATCTAGTTTATACCTGTTTGCCAAGGGCCTGAGCGTCTCTTGGTTTTGATTTGTGGATGCCTAAAAGTGGGAATTCCTCACTTTCATTTTCCCCTCAAAGAAAGAGGAGACATCAAATGACCTCTTCCTCTAATGCCTCTAAAATCCCTCCTTTCCATGTCTCTCTTCTCACCTCTGGCAGCCTCCTTGGCTCTCCAGTCTATGCTGTCCTATCTTGTCATTTGCCTTTCTGAGGGTGAAATTTACCCCATCCAGAGGACTAATTTGGCTTGAATGGGACCTTGAACACAGGGGTCAATCTCTTATTGGCTTCCCCTCCCTTGCTGAATTCAGTTCAGGCAACTTGGTCTTATTCCAAATGGTAAACAAGTGTGTTGGTCAGTTCATGAATTGAAAATAGAGCTAAATTAGGCAACAGCACTTAGTACCATAGAGTCATGGAATCACAGGGCTGGAAGAGACCTCAGGAGGTCATCAAGTCCAGCCCCCAGCCCAAAGCAGGACCAAACCCAACTCAATCATCCCAGCCAGGGCTTTGTCAAGTCGAGACTTAAAAACCTCTAGGGATGAGATTCCACCACCTCCCTAGAGAACCCATTCCAGAGCTTCACCACCTTCCTAGGGAAATCGTTTTTCCCAATATCCAACCTAGACCTCCCCCACTGTAACTTGAGATCATTGCTCCTTGTTCTGCCACCTGTCACTACTGAGAACAGCCTCGCTCCTTCCCCTTTGAAACCCCCCTTCAGGTAGGTAGCTTTCTGCTGATAAATTGGAGAGGGTTCAGAGAAGAGCCACGAAAATGTGTAAAGGATTGGAGAACAGGCTCCGGAAGCCCCCTCTGTTCAGCTTAACAAAGAGAAGGCTAAGCAGTGACTTGTCACAGGTTTTCTGTAGCTGCATGGGGAGCAAAGGTTTGATAATGAGCTCCTCCGGCTAGCCAACAGAGGTATAACAAGAACTAGAGATTGGAAACTGAAGCTAGACAAATTCAGATTAGAAACAAGATGTGATTTTTTTAACAGTGAGGCTAATTAACCATTGCTACAACTGACTAAAGATGGGGATGGATTCTCCATCACAGGCCAGTTTGAAAAGAAGATTGGATTTGCTCTGGTTCAAGCAGGAACTAATCTAGGGAAGTTCTGTGGCCTGGTTTAGTCAGGAAGTCAGACTAGAGGAACAAAGTGGTCATTTCTGATCTTGGAATCTATGAATTTATAAATAGTCCATCGACTGCATCCTTCAGAATACAGGGGAATCCTGGCCCCACTGAAAACAATGGAAATATTGCCAGTGACTTCAGTGTGGGGGAGAATTTCCCTCATACACTGTGTCTAGACTGCTTTCCTCTTCTGAAAGAGGAAATGCAAATGAGGAAAAAGGAAATGCAAATGAGGCGCTGATTAGCATGTTCACATGCTTCATTTGCATAGCCTCTTCCGATCCTTTTTTTGGAAGAGGTTTAAAAAAAAAAAAAAGCAGTC
>JANRFK010000961.1:8205018-8234067 GCA_030068395.1 Apalone spinifera
CTTCCTCAAAAAATGAGGTTTACAAGGTTCTTTCGAAAAAGGTGGGGTTTTTTTCGAAAGAACCACGTCTAGACTGCTTTTTTTTTTTTTCAAAAAAACCTCTTCCGAAAAAAGTATCTGAAGAGGATATGCAAATGAAGCACATGAACATGCTAATCAGTGCTTCATTTGCATTTCCTTTTCCCTCATTCTCATTTCCTCTTTTGGAAGAGGAAAGCAGTCTAAACCCAGCCACAGTTTCCTTCATAGGGAAGTTCTTATGCTGGAGTGCTTATACACATGAAGTTTACAAACTTTGCAGGGGAAAGATGCCCTCACCTTCCAAGTGTAGATTCCGACAGTTCCCCACAGTGGTGATTCTCAAATCTTTGATCATCTGAATGGATTTCATGTGCTCCATTACATTTGTCTAGGTTAGGCTGAATATCTTCGGATCTGGCCCACCAGCATCCTGCAGTGCGCCCGCACACTGCTCAAAGCAGCTGGCTGTGGGGGCCACGTGCATCTCTGTGTAACACCCCCGCCAGGGGAAGGGCTTTGTGCACTGCCCCTGTGTCCAGCACAATCTTGCAGCTCTCATTGCTGGAAACCAAGGGCCATGAAGTGTGCAGGCACATATGGCCCTTCTGCAGCCATTCGCTTTGAGTGACTTGTGGGGGTGCGGCAGACAGGAAGCCTGTCACTGTGCTTCTGGCAGGGAACTGCCTAAGGGATGCACCTCCCAGCCAGAGCCTGCACCTGGTACTTTACATCCTTCCTCCCCCCAACACCCTGCCCCAGGTCACAACCAATGTTCCCGCTAATCTTTTTCATCCACGTGTGGAATCAATTTTTTATGTGCACTGAGGCATGTGCGAATGTGCACCCCCAGGAGAAACACAAACCTAGCTGTGGGTGCTCTGCTAATCAGTGGGGTGGCATTTGAATTTCTCCTAAGCAGCCACACAAGGGCCCGGCTTTCAGGGAACATTGGTCACGATCTCCTCCCAAGACCCCACACCTCCTCCATTAATATCATAGAAAAGTGTGGCCCTTGACCACTCACCAAATTCTTTGAGTGCCCCCCCCTTGAAAAATTATCACCCATCCCTGGTATATGGCCACCCAGATATTTGGGAATTTTACAACAAAATGGTTTTTGATGGAAAATACTGGAATTTTCTGATTTTCCACTGGAAAAATAAAAAAAATTCATAACAAACCGAATTTCATTTTGAGTCAGTTCTACAAGAAAGTGCATCAGCCTGGTGCTATGGAGCTTCATGGGAGACCTACATCAGATTTTTCAGGTGCCCACACTACATCACCCAGGATGCATGGCAGTTTCCTCTCTGACCAAGCTGTGTGGTGCATCATGGGAATCACATTTGGTTCAAAGCACTGATACTAAATACTGGGATAACTCACAGGATGGAAAGCCTGATTTTTGCTTTGCTGTCTATGGCTGTTAAGAGCTCAGCAGAGAACAGGTTACTGTCTCTCACCCCCCTGTTAAAATCAAAGATGGATGGTGGTGGGAAAAGATTAGAACATGAATATTGCGATGCCAGTCGTACCTGCTGGGACAATGACTCTCCTCTCATTTGTGGTCATGTTTGGGGGAGGGCCATTCTTTTCATCCATATAGGTGTTGTAATTCATCGGGTTGGACTCCGTCCCAGCGCCCACCAGTTTGCCGCATTTGTTGATGCTGCAGTCGACCGGGGACTCCCTGGAACAGGAAAGGAAGCAGACATCTGGTCAACATGGCCCTGGTTGACCCTTCCTCCCTGCTGAAGCTAAATGATGGGGGAAGAAGGTGCTGCAGTAACCGCCATGAAGGGGGAGCAAGTTGGAGGTTAGAAACTGGGAGCATCTGGGTGTCTTGCACATCTATATCACCTGTCCTGGGACAATCCCAGGTAATCTACACACCATAAACCTCAGCAGGAGGGTACTAATTATTGATTTTTTTAAACAGAGGGATAAACTCAATCAAACAGCATCCTGTTCAGGGATGCTGAGCTCCCTAAATTCTAGCCTAAGTCAATGACAGCTGTAGAGGGTCAGCGCCTCTGAAAAATCAGTTCCACATGCCTGGCACGAGAATGAATAAGTCAGTAGCAAAGTTGGGATCCCAGCAGCCTAGACTCCCTGTCCTTCAGCCATGGACCATGCAACCTCCTCTCCTCCCTTCACATGAAGCAGTGAGCTTCAGCCTATACCTCAGGGCATCACCCTTACTGGAGAGGTCCCGCATTGCCTGATGTCATGTCAGTGTCTTCAATACAGCACATGCGGCCTGGTGTTAGGAGCCCCTATTGGTTTGTCTCACCCACGTGTTGGGTGGCATCAGAACCTGGATGGTGAATGTGTGGGGACAAGGACGGTCTGTCACTGGTTTGGTTCATTGTTTGTTTGTTTGTTTTTACAGTGTATCACCCCGGTACCTCACACCAAATCTTGAACAATACCTGCCCTATAAATACTGAAAACAACAACACTCCCTCTCAGTTTCTTTATTAAAGGGCACCGAACATCCACCCCAGAAACACAGAACTACAAGATGCCCCCAAAAAGATAATAAAAATGTGATTGTGTTAATTTATGTCATAAGCCAGTGCCTACAGATTCAGGCCTCGTCGAGCTGGATGCTCATCGTCCACGTAAGCCATTTGCAAACGTATGCTGGAGGTCCCCTTCTGTGCTGATCTGCAGAGGACAGCTGCCCATTACAGCTGCTAGCTGAGACTCCTGCGCTCCAGTAGCTCATGCTGTAGAGATTCCCCAGTTTAATTCTTGGTTTGTTAGGGGTGGCAGCCAACCCATATCTGCAGGAAGAGGTGGGCCCTGGCTGAAGAACTCATAATGTAAATAGCGAAGAGGGAGTTGCCATCATTTTACACATAGGAAACTGAGGCACGGGTAGATTTTTTTTTTTAAGGCCCTGACTTTTAAAGGTATTTAAGCACTCTGGTGCTCAGTGTTGCAGTACCTAATTGATGTATCAACCTATGTCTCATTTTCTAAAGGAATTTAGCCAAAGTCCCATTTACGGCCAATGACTTTAAGGTTGGAAGTGCCTAAATCATTACTGAAAATGAGACTGAGGCGCCTCAGTCAGTGAGGCAGTGAAATACTGAGCACAGCAGTCTTTAAATACCTTTAGAAATCTGGGCCAAAGAGCATAGCCAAAGCAAGGATTGAACCCAGATCCCCATCCAGGCTTGCTGGAGAGGGGCAAAGGGGACAATTGCTCCAGGGCCCAGTGATTCAAAGGGGCCCGGAGCGCTGACTGCCACCAATGGCTCAGTAGCAGCAGTGGCAGCTGGAGCCCGGAGCCCTTTAAATCACCACCAAAGTGCCATGCAGTGCACTCCTGGCAGCACTAAGGGCTGGGGGGGTAGGAGCCATGCTCCAGGCAACACAGAAGGTTGGCTGCCCTTGGCCTCGCCCCTTCTGCCCTCAGCCCTGCCCCTTTCAGGAACATGGAGCCAGGCCCCGCCCCACCTTGCCCTGGGTCTGGGAGGCTCCGCTGCTTAGCCACATGACCATCCTTCCTCTTTACCGATGGCCCAGGGAAACAAGCAAAGAAGTGCTTTGGGAGGAAACTACTCGTGGCAGGGTAAAGAACATGTGACCAAGTCTGCAGGGTTTTCTAATGTAGAACAGTAAATGAGTTTGTTTCTGAATCTAAAGGCAAGTGGAAGAATTACTGAAGTTTAGTGATCACGACTGGGAGATAAATACTCCACTGAGAGATTCCGAGGCAGATGGTAATTTTTTCCTCATGTCTTGCTGGGGGAATGTGGCTTGAAAATGGAAATAAGATGTATAACTTACAGATGTTTGAATTTAAGGTTTTACTATTTCGCCTACTGTTTTTCCAGGCAGAGGACCAAAATCCACCTTCGGAGAGGCAAACTGCTGAAGGTTTAATGTCCCATGGCAGCCAGAGCAAGGTCTGAGCAACTGCTGGGGTGTCAGGCTCTTCAGAGTGTCTGAGCATTTCCCACTTGCAGCAGGAATACACGGTGTCAGGTGTTAAATGCCAGAGTGGTTTCTTGCAGCAGGGAGCCCTGTGTTCTCCTCTGAGGCACAGCCTGCTTGAAATAGCAACAGCATCTGCGCTAGAGCCCTAGCACCCAATCCTGTGTGGCGCTAATGGTCTCGAGAGGTGCTTGGTACCCTCAGCCCCCCATTGGCTGCAGTAGGTATTGAGGGGTTCTGCACTGTTCAGCAATTGGGCCTTTCAGCATGGATTTTCGTGGCCCATTTGATGGGCCTGATCCCAATCCCAGGCCCTAGCACTCCCAGATTTGAGGACGTTTCAATTTCAGGTGAAATCCTGGCTCCATTGATGTCCATGGCAAAACTTTCCCTGACTTCAGCAGAGTCGGGATTTCACCTCAAGGATCTACTTTACTTCTCACACAGCATCTATCACCCTGCTATCTGACCAACCAGTTTGCTATAATGGACCCTAACCCCTCTGTTCTCCACATTATTTCCCTTGGAAAACATTCCTCTGACTCAAGCTTTTCTCTGCTGTACAATAGAGCAATAACATATACATATGTGTGGTCATATGTATCTCTCCTGTGAATCTCTCTCTAACGACCCAATCTGCATTAGATATAAACACACCACAGTGCTTTTTAATAGAGTAAACCAACATTGTTATGTATGCTAAAAGCTCCTTAGAGAAGAGAGAGTTTCTTTATTCTCTCTCAATGTACTATGCATACCTGTGGTGCTGTATACTCGTGTCATATTAATAATGTTGTAAGATGCATTTTCATTATGATTTTGTACCTAGCAAGAATAGGTCTCTTCCCCTAGCCAAAAGTCTAGCACAGAGGGGGCACTGCTGGTTGGAGGACAATAAAAATGATTAGGGGTCACAGGACAGAGGAGGAGAGGCTGAGGGATTTGGGCTTATTTAGTCTATAGAAGAGAAGAGCGAGGGGGGATTTGAGAGCAGCCTTCAACTCCCTGAAGGGGGGTTCCAAAGAAGATAGAGAGAGGCTGCTCTCAGTAGTGACGGATGGCAGAATGAGGCTCAACGGCCTCAAGTTACAGTGAGGGAGGTCTAGGTTGGATATTAGAAAAAGCTATTTCGCTAGGAGGGAGGTGAAGCACTGCAATGTGTTCCCTAGGGAGATGGTGGAATCTCCATCCCTAGAGGTTTTTAAGTCCCGGCTTGACAAAACCCTGGCTGGGATGATTTAGTTGGGGTTTGTCCTGCTTTGGGCAGGGAGGTTGGACTTGATGACTCCTGAGGTCTCTTCCAATCCTAGGATGCCAAGTTATGTAATTACTCAAGTTGGTATTTGGCAGGAAAACATAAACTACCTGTCGGTTGAGAAGAATGCCATGTACTCTTTAAAGATCACAACTGGGCAGGATCTTTACTTTCATCACCACTTATTGCATGGCGGCCCCTACCACCAAACTGGACATTAGCTCAGTGACTGACACAGCGTTCCCCAACCAAATCACATTTGCAACACCTAGGGTATGTCTAGACTGCACCCCTCTGCCGGCAGAGGGATGCAGATTAGGCAGGTCGAAATTGCTAATGAAGCGGGGATTTAACTAACCCGCACTTCATTAGCATAAAAATGGCCGCCGCTTTTTTCCGGCATGGAACTTTGTCGGAGAAAAGCGGCAGTCTAGAGGCTGATCTTTCACTAAAGAAAGCCTTTTCCAATGGATCCCTTATGCTTCGTAAAACAAGATATACAGGATCTATTGGAAAAGGCTTTCTTTAGCGAAAGATCAGCCTCTAGACTGCTGCTTTTCTCCGACAAACCTCTGTGCTGAAAAAAAGCAGCGGCCATTTTTATACTAATGAAGCATGGGATATTTAAATCCCCACTTCATTAGCAATTTTGACCTGCCTAATCTGCAACCCTCTGCCAACAGAGGGCTGCAGTCTAGACATGCTCCTAGATTCCCCATGGAAGCTTCCCTCCCAATATTGTCCCGGCGTGGCCTTTTCTGCGACAGGAAATTTGATGGGATCCCAGCAGAAGGTGGTGCATGCGGGCTAGATGACGAGGAATATAGTAAAATAACTACAGTTTAGAAAAGAAGCAGGAGAGCCATTCACAGCAAATAGTTTATTCTCTGAACACAGCCCCAGTTCTCCATGAGCAAACTTAGATTTTTATCAACTGTTCAAAACTGTTCATGTGATTCTATTTCAGACACTGGATTGCTTCTCCAAGGCTTCAGGTTTACAAGAAGTTGCACAATCCAGTACGAACTTTCTCGGCCGCAGCCGGAGTGGGTGCAGGTCAGCATAGATCTGCGGAGTTCAGTGGAGCTTAGTCTATTTGCAGTGGTTCATTTAGGGGCACCCATTATGGAAGGCAGGAACCCAAAGAGCACAGAGCTGTGCGGATCCCAACACCCTTCATTCCAACAGCAACATACTATTCCTGCTTCTCCCAAGAGCACACCCAGAGCTCAGTGTATTGGAAAGGGGTGGGCCGCTGGCCGAAGCAGACAAGCAGCTAGCCTGGTATTGGCTCCGTGCAACCTCATCCAGAGCTCCAGACATGTGGAAACAAAGGAACTACTGTATCAGGGCCTCGGTCTAGGAATCCCCCTTTGCTTGAGTTTGAATTAGCAACATAAGAGATTCCAGTGATTTCAGAAACTCACTCAGCCATGGCTGGCAGGAGATCACTACCTTTTTCCTCCTCCTTTCCTCTCCTCCTTTATCTCTTTTCCTCCCTTCACTTCTGTTCCCACCTCTCTATTCCTTTCCCTACATTAGCTTCTTTTGTTTCTTTTCATCTTTCCTTCTCCTTCCCCTGGTGTAGAGGCCCAGATTACTGGGAGTGCCTTACATTAATGTGCTGACTTGGTATTAATGTGATGAACGCCTTCACACTGAATGGGCATCTAAACATCACTTTGGATCACTTGGAATTTGTGGTGTACATTCCTTCTGAAGCACCTGGCATTGGCCACTATCAGCAGGCAACATACCAGGCTAGATAGATCTTTGATCTAACCCAGTATATCCATTCCTATGTTCTTAAAGATCACTGACCGGTGGTCCTGCTCTGATGTGCATTTGGTATCATATAAAACCCAGGATGGGGTTTTTGGGTTTATGGTTGCTACTCCACTTGTTCCAAAGTTCTGTGTGGAGTCTGCAGGTGATCCTTGCATTACATTACACTCTCCTTGCTCCCTTTTCATTGTCTCTTAGACATACACATCACCTTTATGTTTATACAGTACCCAGACACCTGGATCCCTCTACAATAAAGTAAAGAGTATAACCACCATATGAATGTGTGTAGTGTAGGGGTCAAAGGATGAATCAGAAGGCACCAGTGGAAAGAGAAGAGTGTAGAGAAGAAAGAAGAATGTTGTTAGACATTAAGTACATGAATGTTTACAAACCCCCCATCCTTAGAGAAAGGGAATAACAGGAAAAGCATAAACCAATTCTCAAGCATGGGCCCCTCACTTAGACCATTCTAATCCTGAATATAAAGAGTCAAGTGAACACATCTCATTATATAATCCCCAAATCCAAGAGCCTCAAAAATATTTATTCTCATAACACCGCTGCGAAGGACAGAAGAATTATCCCCTTTTGAGGATCAGAAACTGACACACAGAATGGGTAAATGACATGGGGAAAAAGTCACACAATATGTCTGGGAATCAACTCCATATCTCTAAAGCCCAGAGCCCTAAACACACTATGTAAATAGGCAGCTTATATGTTTAAGTCCTCATTTGAACTAGAATGAGCTAGAATGAGATCTGAATTTCCCTATAGTTGAAGAAGGGAAGGGAGAACAGATACAGCATGTTCTGGTTCTGATTCATCTTATAGTGATTGGTCAAACTTATCCAGTTCAGATCCAAAGTTCCTTGTGATTTGGACCCCGTGGTACAACTCAGGCCAACCTTGGGTTTATATGACAGACTGAAACACTGAGACTCACTTTTGGAGAATGGCCTACTTTGTGTGAGAGACGGCATGAAAGGTGCATCAGGATAGAAGGAAAATGGATGATAGAAAAGAAATGGTGCTGTGTTGTGTCTTTGGCTCTTTTACACAATTATAAAGTAGTATGAAGAAACCACATGGGCACAGTAAGGTCTGGACAGCAGCGTTTACTGACGATACGCAACAGGCAAGGACTAGTCTGCTAGGTGTCTAAAACAGAATACAGTGAGCAATCCTACCCCTGGTTTACACTAGGGAGTTATTTCAAAATAACCCCCCTTCTTTTGAAATAATAAGCGGAGCGTCCACACTACCAAGCCTGTTATTTTGAAATATGTACTCTTGCTTTCCTTAGGGAATAAGCTTATTTTGAAATAGTTATTTCGAATGTAGTTGTTTCGAATGTAGTTATTTCGAATAATTTCCTGGTGTAGACATGACCCTAGAGAGTTCACATACTCGTTAAAGGGAAACTACACTATTCCTATGTGCTTCAGCAAAGAGAGAACAGGAAATGTGTTATAAATTCAGGGAGTCCTTTTGTTTTACTTAGAGACTATTTTGTGGCAACATTTATTATGCCATAAAATAAGCTGCCTGAATCTTAATGATATTTTAATATTTCAGGGAATGTTTTTAAAACATTGATTTGATCATTAGCCAGGCAAAACTCATGAACGTCAGTGGGAATTACACAGCTAAATTCCTTCATACACATATCGAGTACTTGGACATATTACCCAACTTTGTTTATGTGGTTAAATTGATACTATTGTCATGAAATTCAGAACTAACTTAGTCTGAGAGGCCAAATTTGGATCTCAGTTACAGTGATGTAATCCATGATACAGGCAGCAGAGATTTGGGATTTGTGTGTTATGGTTTATTATTTGTTGGTTTATTATTTGTATGGTATTATTTAGAGTTGGTTAAAAATTTGGAACATTTATGATAATTTTTGTGAACAAATCCTCTTATTTTTTTCTCATTGAAATTCAAATTTTTCTGATTAAATTTGGAGCAGCTGGGTGAAAAATAGGATGCATGTTTCAGCCATATTTCCTGAAAGACACCCGTCCTGTTTTCCCTTCAGTGAAATCCAGCATTTCAAATAAAGACTTTTGTCAAAAAACTCCCAAATTTTGGAAAATACTAACCAGCTGTATTTGCATTCCAGCAGCCTCTATAACACCCAACTGGAATTGGAGTCATAGAATGATAGAACTTGAAGAGACCTCAGGAGGTCATCAAGTTCAGCCCCCTGCCCAAAGCAGGACCAATCTCAACTAAATCATCCCAGCCAGGGCTTTGTCAAGCCGGGACTTAAAAACCTCCAGGGATGGAGATTCCACCACCTCCCTAGGTAACCCATTACAGTATTTCCCGCCCCCCCCCCCCAGGGAAATAATGTTTCCTAATATCCAACCTAGATCTCCCCCACTGTAACTTGAGACCATTGCTCCTTGTTCTGCCATCTGTCACTACTGAGAACAGCCTCTCTCCATCCTTTTTGGAACCTCCCTTCAGGAAGTTGAAGGCTGCTATCAAATCCCCCCTCACTCTTCTCTTCTGCAGACTAAATAAACCCAAATCCCTCATAGGTCATGTGCTCCAGCCCCCTAATCATTTCAGACGCCCTCCACTGGACCCTCTCCAATGCATCCACATCCTTTCTATAGTGGGGGGCCCAGAACTGGACACAATACTCCAGACATGGCCTCACCAGAGCCGAAGAAAGGGGAATAATCGCTTTGTGCTGTACAAATACATAGGAAGAGATCACTGCGTTCCCAACTTGCTTACAAGCAAAACAGACTAAAGAGACAAAGAGGAGGAGAAAAGAAAGATTGTCATTCCTAGTTACAGATGAGGGAAACTGATACGGAGTTTTAGTGGAGGGCTGCCTAGAAAACAATAATTCTGTTTTGAAGAAAAAAAAAAGTCCAGAATTCAAATTTGTTTCCATTCTGCAGCAGAATGTTACTGAGACCGTTAGATATTTTTTCCCCACAAAAAAGCACCCCAGAGACCCAGGCCATGTGATGTGGGAGAACCAGGTTGGAATCCTAGCTGTGAAGCAGGCAGAGAAAGCACTCACACAGGAATCTCCATGCCAATACTCTAAACACTGAGTTAATGACTATTTGTGCTGGGTTTCTTTCTTTCTTCTCCCCTCTCACACCTGAGATTCTGCCCTGGAATTTTAGTTTCATTAAAAATAAATCTGACCAGCTCTAATTCAATGATTTACACCATAAATCTGTGGAAGAACTAGAGATGGGACCCCTGTTTCCTGAGTGAAAACTCAGTGTTGTGACCACAAATTCATCCTCCCTCCCTGATGCGTAAGGTGGCCTACTAGACAGAAGCATGTTACATTTTCCATGTTGGCCTTGAACTGCTCCATTTTCAGACCTATTTAAGCACTGCTGCATATGACTATTCCAGTGGGGACTTGGCCAGCTATGTGTGATGGAAAGCACGTATTTTGTGGTTGTGTAAATTGCACCCAGATTTGAAAATTTAGCTGGAAACGTTCCCAAAGGATCCAGCTCCCAAATCCTGCAGTGGTATTTTGAGCCCACTGTCTCACTAAGAGTTGAGGCCCTGAGCTGCCACTGAATGGATGTACAATATGTGGGATTAAATAGATGCCAAACGCATGGGAAGCATCTCCAGCCGCTGTTTGGGAATGAACCAGGAAGCTATGACTTGTACTGAAAAGCCTGCAATGACAGCCGTGGGTGTATTATATCTGAAGGGGGGACAGATCTGGAAGAGAGGCATGGAGAAATTCTTTCCATAGATCCCTGATCTTCAGCGATCTCTGCTCCCCATCCGATACGCAACTCATCCCCTCACCAGTTGGGCCTGGCTCTAACTGCTAAAGTTCTTAAAAAAAAAAAAAAAAGAAAGAAAGAAAGAAAAAAGGAAAAGCTGGCCATGATCACTTACCCCCATCTAGCTCCCTGCACTGTCAGGATTCATATAGCTTTATAACTCCCTAGACAATACAAGCCATTCTCCATCAAGCAGCAAATTGTATTGTGTCAAGCACAGGTGAAACGCAGAATAAAGGCTGCTCTCTCTAACAAGGCAGCTGGAGGCTGGTAAGAGGGCACACTTGAAAAACAAGAGAGAAAAAGACAGCGAGAGAGGGGCGGGAGGAAGGTTTTGTTATTCAGTCACCACCATTCGAGTTCATCTGTACCGAGGCTGGCATTCGCTGCTCAGATGTGTGTCTGGTTTTGGCAGGCAGCTGATGGTCATAGGAACTGGGCGACTGGAATGGCCCAAGCCATGACAATGAGCTGTGATGGAGACTGGGGGACGGGGCAAATCTCTCAGGCATGAGTAGGAGGTAGGTAGGTCTTTCCTGGGCCTCCAAACTGCTATGTGGATGTAAGCTCTCAGGCTAAGAGGTTACTACCAGGGCGAGCCTAAGGGCCATTTCAGGGCTGTCGTCAGTGCTTCTTACCCAGGTTCAATTAGGGATGCCCCAAACAATGCATTGTTTCTTCAGATTGGGATGCAGCTGGCCCCTTTTTAAGAACCCAAGGAACTTACGGGAAACAGGCTGAATGGAGTGTATAAAACAGTTTATGCAACAGAGTTTCTCTTGTGGCTAAGAATAGCCACACTTGTCACTTTTGGGTACCTTTTTCTGTGCATCAAAATGCTTTATATTCACTAATGAATCACAATGATGTAATATATCTGTAGTATCGCCCCTGCTTTACAGGTGAGGAAATTGGAGCATATCGAGAGATCCCAAAGCAAAGGAGGAGTCAGGAGTAAACTCAGAATGTTGGATTCCCAGATAAATGCAATATAAATGCAGAGAACGTGTTGTCTGAGTACACACGTACCTACAGTATGCACACAGCACATATAGCTCTAGCTCACCTAAGACATATATGTGTGGTATGCACGTATTACATAGAAACACAAGAGTATAAGATGGGTCAGACCAAAGACCCATCTAGCCCAGTATCCTGTCTGCCAGCAGCGGCCAATTCCAGATGCCCCAATCAACAGAACAGGTATCATCAAGTGAGCCATCCCTTGTTATCCATTCCCAGCCTCTGAGAAGCAGAGGCTCGTGATATCATTCCTGCCCATCCTGGCTAATGGCTATTGATGGACATATCCTCCATGAATGTATCTAGTTCTTTTTTGAACCCTGTTAAAGTCCTGGTCTTCACAACATCCTCTGGCAAGGATGTTTCTTTACACCAGACAAGATGTTAAAGACCTCTGTCATATCCCCTCATAGTTGGTTCTTTTGCAAGCTGAAAAGTCCCAGTGTTATTAATCTCTCCTCACATGACAGCCATTCCAAACCCCTAATAATTTTTGTTGCCCTTTTCTGAACTTTTTCCAATGCCAAGATAACTTCTTTTGCAATGAGGCAACCACATCTGCACACAATATCCAAGATGTGGGCGCACCACAGATTTATACAGAGGCAGTATGATATTCTCTGTCTCATTTTTTATCCCTTTCTTAATGATTCCCAACATTCTGTTTGTTTTTTTGGCTGCGGCTACACATTGAGTGGATGCTTTCAGAGAACTATCCAAAATGACTCCAAGCATGTAGCAGTATTTTTTTTTTATTCAGGAGGCTTCCAAAATTTTGCTAAGCATCACACAGATAAATACAGTAGTAAAGAGGTACACTGCTCTCCACAGAGAGGTATAATGGGGTTCTTACCTCTCCTTATACGCCTGTGTAATCCAAGTTAACATCTGGATGAAACCCTTGTTACGGGTTGAGACAAAACCTCATTGAACTGGATAGGTGTGCACTCACACTTCAGTTAACATAATTGTAAGAATGGCCCCCTACCTAAGACAAAAGGACCATGCGAAGCCACCCAGGAGCTTTTGTTTAGCAATGGTTTGGATATGTTTGTATGGAAAGACAAATAAGAAGAAGGGATGGAGGTTTTTAGGGTGGGTGTAAGCTGAAGAGAATGTTTTTGGTGCTGTGAGCTAAAGTTTTTCTTCACTCAGCACACAGTCAACCTGTGGAACTCCTTGCCAGAAGATGTGGTGAAGGCTAGAACTTTAACAGGGTTCAAAAAAGAGCTAGATAGATTCATGGAGGTTAAGTCCATCAATGGCTATTAGCCAGGAAGGGTAGGAATGGTGTCCTTAGCCTCAGTTTCTCTGGAGGTGGACGACAGGGAAGGGATCATGTGACGATTACCTGTTGTGATCCCTCCCTCTGGGGCATCTGGTATTGGCCACTGTCGGCAGACAGGATACTGGGCTAGATGGACCTTTGGTCTGACCTAGTCTGGCCGTTCTTATGTTCTTATGTTCTTCTTATGTAAAGAAGCTCTTTCCTGCTGTTTGATTCCTTCTGCAGTCAGAGGCCCAGAAGTCACATTTTTTGTAAATAAACAAAACCTCATCAAAGAAACACCTGACTACTATCAATTTCTTCTCCTAACTGGAACAACCTTCTGGACCCCACATTTTTTTGGCCAGACACTCGGATCAAAAGGAATATTTTATTTTTAGACTATTGTGTGCTGTTTGCATTTTCAGGATCCATTCTATTGCTTCCATTCTTCTGGAAGGATGAGATTCCTCAGAACATACCTGTTATGCTATTTTTATTCTGTACTTGAGCGCCAGCTCTGTATTCACAAGCATTGGTGCAAAACCGGTGTGATACCTCTTCCTGCCTCCATCAGGATCAATGGAATTACGTCAGGGTTCAAACATGCATGGATCAAACTCAGGTCTCAATAGATCACGGCCAAAAGCTGTTGTTGGTATATATCAACTTCACATCTGCTCTAAAGACAAGGCAGATGAAATAACATCTTGGATGGGAGAAAGGTCCTGAGTTCTGCAGAAGAACTCTCTGATGCTCGAAACCTTGTCCCTTCCACCATCAGATGTTGGCCCAATTACAGATATTATTTCCCCTTCCTTGTCTATCTCATCTCCTGGGTCCAACACGGCTAAAACACTGCAAATATATCTACTCTACACATACAGGGCAAACTCCATTTCTACTGCAGGACCAGATCTTTAGCTACCTTGCCTCTCCCCAGAGATTTGAAAGAGGCAGGCTGCAGGGCTTCCTGTTTCAAATGCAGTTAATTATAAGCTCTTCTTAGAAACCAAGGTTGTTACAAAAGTGCATTTGACAAGGATTCAGGTCCCCACTGCAGGCCAGTCAATCAATCAGAAGCACTCCAAGAAATTGATAGGAGAGGCTGAAGATAGCCCCACTCTGCTGGGGGGAGGGAGAGGGAGCAGGAGTTGGATGCAGATTTTAAACTGAAATGGAAACAGTTGGTTGATGCAATTTGATTGTTCCCCCTCAGATTTTCAGTTTGCAAAAACTTTGTGAAGATTTCAGCATTTTGTCCCAGTTTCGGGCAGGAGGGGGAAAAAAGCAAAATCTCTCTAAAATTCTCCTGGGATGGGAAAAGCACGTCCCGCCCAGCACTAACTGGACTGGCTGGTGTATGCTCATGGTGGAGGGGCACGTGTAGCTGCTAGTCTCACTGCTCAATAGCCACCCCCGGCTTTAGAAGGGGTTCCATTGTCCACACTTTGTTCCTGTGACTTCTTGATCATTAACTTAATGAGGCACAAGGATTGCTCTCTTTTCATGGGTGGATCTAAATGTTGGGATGCTCCCTGGGACAGGGGATTGATGGCTTTTACTCTGTTGTAGCTTGGGGGAAAGTCATACATGACCAGAGCCTCAGTTTTACATCTGATCTGAAGGATGGTACCTACAATCACAACATGACCCACTGAGACATTGAATAAGACAGAGTGGAAAGCACTACCTACTGTATTGCCAACACTATCTCCAGCACCACAGCATTCACTAGCTGGGCTGGATCCTCTACTGACCTCCAATTGCACAAACAAGTGTTGGGTGCCCTCTAGCCCCTTGGTGGGGCTCTGGATTTGGTGGGGAAGTCTGCTATCTACATCAGTGTCCGCAGCATCAGGTATGTCCTTGCAGACCTCAGATCCCACACCTGACAATGGCATGAAGAGGCAAGTTGCAAAACTGCAAGATCCAAGACCTGACCCCATTCAAGGCCATGACAAAAGTCCCCTTCATTCCAGTGGGAGCCGCATCTGCCCCTAAGTGAAGGGACAGGTTTGTATGTACACAGGTATATGCATGACATACCATGGCTCAGTTTTGTGAGCACGGTGTCCTTGACATAGGAACATATCAGTGGCAGACACACGCCCTTCCTTACCTGGATCCGTTCATGTGATCATATTCCCTCTTGACATTGACCCGGACCGGCTGATTGATCCACTCCTGCTGGGGAGGTAAAGGGTTGATTTTGTGCGGCTGCCCATAGTCAGGGTTCCCTGAGGCTGTCATGTCCGCCTTGGGGAGGTGAGCGGCAGCGCCGTACGTGGAATCGAAGAGGGACTGATCGTCACTCACCACCGAAAGGGCCTCCTGAAGAGAAGAAACAAGAGCCCCGTGTCATGACTAAATCAGCGACTGCTTACATTCTCCCTTTGAGTTGGCCGGCAGCTGCAAGAGCCCACAGCTGCCAAGCCCAGGCTGAAAACGACATCTGCCAGCATCAAAGATTGAATCCAATTCTTTGGAGTCCATCACCCCTTATGCAAAACTGGTGGGTTCTTTTTCTGGTTACTCTGCGTCTGAGCAGGGCAGGAGCTGAGGTTAGCTAGGTACAGTTAATTGAGGGTGCTGGTACAGTAGCATCTTCACTGCTGGCTGCAAATTGTCTCTGAAAATCTTTTACCTCCCTGCTTTCAAGCAGTTCCCCAGTTACCTGCCTCCAGCTGATTCACTCCCAAAATAACCACCCAGCACACACACGGCAGATTGTCTCCAATGAGTAATTTAAAAGTCTGGATAATTTTCAGGCAACCGTTTTTGTGCGGTGTTTCTATTTTGAGGTCACTGGGGAAGGAGTAGCCTTCATTGAGGTGACTATGGTGTGATGAAACAGGAGTTACTTCCCATTCATCTAGAATGATGTGTCTATTATGTGGGAGAGGTAGGGCTTATGCTGTTCCTAAATCACTTGAAAACCAGGATATTATTTTCCTTTTCCCCCCTGAAATTCAAAATTTTGACCCAAAGATGCTGACCATCAATTTCCTTGCATTTCCATGCCTTACAAATGATGTATGCCAGGCAAAGAGAGACTGTGGCTGATTCCTGCCTCATACAAAGCACTTCTGATGAGGTCTGCATGCTCTTCGTGTAGCTCCAGTAGCTGAGCATGTGCAATGGCTGTCATCTTGGCTGACAGCCGAACAGGCACCTTCAGAGCTAAAAGCATGAGTTGTTCTAGTACAAGCTAAAGAGCCAGTGCTTTTCCAGCTGCAGATCTCAAAGCACTTAGCAAAGGCGAATAAGCCTTTTCAGCCTTAAGGACGTGGTTTACTTTAAACATTTGCTTAAGTCCCTTTGAAATCAAGAAGTATTTGCCCTAATAATTTTGCAAGTGGAGTCTACTGTTACTATTACTATTTATTATTTGTATTTCTGTAGCAGCTAAGAACCCCAACCTGGATAAGGACCCCCTTGTGCTGGACACTTGTACACATACAGAACTAAGCGATAGTGCCTGCTCCAAGTAGCTTACCATCTAATTACAAGGCACAGGACAACAGAGGGAGTATATACATACATAGGGGAGCACAAATAAACAATGAAACAATACTGGCCAGCATAATCAATCGTTGCTACCTGGGCAGCTTTCTCTGAGCTACAGTATCCGATTGTGCCTCCGCTACAAAGACCAGATCTTTCACGCCACGCCAAAGCCGCAACAGAAGGGAACCTGGAACACATTTAACTTTCAAGCTGCTTTTACCAGGTTGTTTTGTCTCTTCACAAAGTGCTCACTGATTGTACTAATTCCAGAATGCTTGGGGGTGGGGGCAAGTGGGTTGAAGATACCCTTGGAAAACAATGTCACCAAGACTGGTCAGATTTTTGCCAAAAAATCTTCGTAACCAGATTTGGGAATTCAGCTCTGTCCCCACACCCTGGTTGGATGTTGCTAGTCCATGGACGTTGTGTATGCTGGAAATCCCCATTCCCAACCCCTCAAGACCTTGCAAAGGCTTAATAAAACCAGGCCTTTTGTGACACTGCCAGTGTCTCTCTCTTCAACCAAAGAGTAAGCCTTTACCTCGGCAGCAAGGATGTGGTTACTGGTCTAGTATCTGCTTTGCTGAAGCCAGGGTGTGTCAGACAGGGATTCTAAAATGACAGAGGCAGGAAGTAGCTTTCATTGGCCTCCTAAACTCATCTCAACACAAAACTCTGGGGGTTTCCCTTCATAGCAGGAGGCCCACGGTGAGCACCAAGTGCTGAGTTGCAGGCAAAAGGCATGCATGCTAAGCTCCAATGTCAAAGCTAGTTGTAGTGGCTTGTCCCCATAATGTGAGCAGCTCCAGCCAAAGGGGATCTTGTTTGGTGGGACTCTGCCCCCGGGCCAAGCACATCTGGCAATGGAGCTGCTGGAAAATGGACTTTTTCCCCCTTTTATGGACAATTCTGACACAAATGGGGATTTTCTTTGATAATTTTCAGCAGAAATTTTTATTTTTTTATCCAAAAAATTGACTCTATTTTTTTGGCCAACCCACACCCCTTTGGATGTTAATTTTAGGAGGAGGGGTTCAATTGAAAATTAGAGGGAAGCAGACAGTTTCCTTGAAAATATTTGGTTGGAAACCTCATTCTTCAGTTCAAAGAAACATTTTGATGGAAAATGTGCCCAGGCTAAGAAAAGGTCCATTTGAGCCCAGCTCAGGCCTGGACTGATATATCGGCTTGGCTGAGACTAAGTGACAGGCCAAGTAGCCATTTACCTCTCTTGTCGGTAATGCCAGCTGGGGAGATTTGTTTCGTAAGTGCAGCACATTCTGTGAATGAAGAAACGACTCTCTTGTATCGAGGGCTGTGCACAGGACCTATCAGTATTTGCTACCTCGGAAAGTGATAACAATGCTCTGCACTCACACAATGGCTTCCTCCTCATGTTACTCGCTCTATTGATTGGACACTTGTAGCCTAAGGATCCCACTTTTCCCTCAGTTGCATGGCACAGAGGAGAACAAATGCTCATGTGGTAGCTGCCATACTGGGCATTGAACCAAGCACCTCCATAGATGCAGCTGTAAAACCCATCCTCTGTAGCTCAGACACAGCTGGAAACTCATAACACAAGCTCTCAACTGGGTTATACGTGCAAGTGTGACCGCCTACAGGCAAAACTGAACTTGGGACATCTGGAGCTTAGTGGAGGAGCTGCTACAGCTTGAGCTGTAAAGCCAGATGCTGCTTAGCTTAGGCTGTAGAGCCCCATCATTCTCCTCTCTCGCTGTAAGTGGTCTAAGTGCCACTACATGGGACACCCACTAGGTGTGTGGGCTACTCAAGCACCAAACAAACATGGCTAGATGTGTAGGAGAGGAGCTAAGGGGTATGTGTCCCCTCCCAGGCCTCCCCATGCATCTAACACTCAGCATAAATATAGCAGGGTGTCTGGTGCCAGGGGTGCATTAGCTTCCATGGACAGGCTGCAGTAACTTATCTTTTAAAGGATTCAGCTGATAGAGAACCTGAAACTCAGTTCAACTCCCTAGGAAGAATATAGGTGGCCCTCCTGGTTCTAAACATAGAGTCCAAAGTCAGGGAAGGTTGATGTTTAGCTCATTCCCTCTAGAACAGTCCCTACATAGCTCCCCTAACTATGGGCATGTATCTTACAGGCCTACCCTGACTGAGAAGAGTCTGGCTTCAGCTCTGGTTAATGAAGAGATCAACACCTCAGATGGATGCCAGCAGGTGAAGGTTGCATCCCACTGGAGTCTAGAGTTACTTGGAGTCTGGAACAGCTGGGCTATTGGGACCCCCCACCTCCCCTCCAGGGGTGTCAGGGTTGCTAACACAACCTTTCTAAACAAGCCTCAGCTGATCAGAATTCTACCCCACACTGTCTCCTCTTGAGCTTTGTCCTCAAGTTGGCCAGACAGTCTGAGTCAGGGGTCTTGTGTTTCTTGCTCGGGCATATCCCTTGCTTTAGAGTGCCTCTGGGACCATGCTGGCTTCAGCTTTTCCAGGTTTTTAATCACATTCCCGGCATCACGCAGCCATTCCCATCTGCTGTCGCTCAGACACACTCAGTTCCCTACAAAAACCAGTCGCTGCCTTCTCAAGGCATTCCATGAGCCATACGGCTTCCTGCCCCAGAAGAAAGTCTATTGCTGCTGCTTCTACTGACGTTCGTGGAGTTGGCAAAATGCCTTTGAATCCTGAAGAAGGAACAGAGGTGCAGAAATGTCAGATGGTTATTACTAATAACCCCTTATGTTCCTGGGCAGCCAAATCAATAGTCCTCTCGCAGACAAAATGTCTAGTTTCACCTGAGTTTGAGTGAAAATGTCCTGATTTGACCCCACTGTGGCTTTGGTCCTGGGGAGCCAACAGCACGCTATGGACAAAGGCCAAACCTGATTTAAGTCATCTCTTTCAAATACCCCCAAATTCACCCATGCTGTATTATCCACCCTGAATTTACCTCTCCTTGGACAACCCACCTGTCCTTGTCAAGAAATGTATATGGGTGTTTTGAATGGCTGATTAAAATAGAGTATTGCTGTGAATAGTAACCATTCCTCAGCTGCTGAAATGCAGTTGCTTCTGGGGTAAAGCACGACAGTCATTCTGCATCCATGGCACTAATTAAGAGAGGAAGTAAAGGAGAACTTCTCCCATTGAGAGGGAGACATGCTTTGTTAGGTGAGCATAACCCAGAGTTCTTCTTGCTACAGGAATTAATATTATTCTTTCACGGTGAATTGTGGGAGAACTTGTTTGTCCTTTGGGGTACACAGAGAGATAGCTGGAAGGTGTTAGTGGGCTTTCAGCACTCAAATGCATTTTAGCCTGTCTTCCTTGCAGTGTGGCCAGGTTCCAGCCTGGGTGAAAGCAGAAAGAGACACCAGAGGACTAGCCTGGGTTGCAGCATCACCAGATGCAGAGAGAGGGCGGGGTGTGTGGACAATAGTGGGGATAAGGGCAGACCATGAGTGAAGTCTACAGTCGAAGCAGGCCCCATCTTGCTAGGGCTCAGCTGGGTCACTCCTCTGAAAGTTCTGTGATCGACCGCTCCCACCTACACATCCTTGCACCTGAGGCCTCCCAAACAGGGTTGTGCCTGGCTAGCCCGGAAAGAGCTCACCTTGGGACAGGCTGCGGACAGAACCAGCTCAAACGAAAGGTTCAGCTTGGACAAAGCCTGCCCAAATTTGGACACTTCCTCTCCCAACATGAGCCAAAACCCAATAGCAAGGAAAGTTCACAGTGTGGTCAGGGTTTCCTGGGTTTGGCTGAGCTCAGGCTGCCAGAAGAACCAGAGCTTGTCACGTGACAGTAATCAGTGGTCTCCCACCCTCTAGATGGTGTGTGTCTGCAGTGATGGCTCCCTCCAGGTCTCAGCACTGCACCTGCACAGAATATTGACTCTGTGCTCTGTAGAGTCATTTTTCTGACCATAACCACATGTAAAGGGCGTTGCTAACGATCAAAGGTTCATCCTCCTGCCACAAAGGCTGACTTCATCAGCGAAAAAAGGCTGAACACAAACCACCGTACACTGCACAGAAAGATTTATTTGCTCTCCAGGCCAGAGGAATTGCAATAAAATGTTTTGCTTTCTCTTCCTCTGTGGTACTCGGGGGGGAGGGGGCGGGACGACTACTTCTTTGCAAAGAGCATATTACAGAGCCACCCCCATCCAACTGCCAGGGCCCAAATGTGGGATGCAAAGGAGCCCAAAATGAGGTGCCCACAGCAAATGACCTTGAATGTGGCTTGTAATTAGTACAGTGGATCTCTTCCTTAAACATAAATAACGGTTTCTGGACATTGCTGGTTAATGGCTCAGCATTTCTGTTGCCAATAACTTAGGCCAGTGAAAGTGAGGCTTATGAGGGGTGGAGACCAAGGTCAGTTTAAAATGCCGTAGAGATGCCATTAGCCAAACCTGAGGAAATTGGGTTTAGTGGATAGGGCACTGAACTGGGAGTCAGGAAAGCTGGATGCTATCTTCAGCTCTGCCACTGATCTGCTGTATGACCTTTGGTGAGTCACTTCTCCCTCTTGCTCTGTCTTCCCTCTCACCTTTTTTCTGGTCTATTCAGATGGCAAAAACTTTGGAGCAAAGCCAGTGACTTACAATGTGTGTATGTGCCTCGCACATTGAGATTCCGTCAATACAAATAGCGATTTCTGGTGTCTGGACACCTCCGTCTGTTGGCAGCGTCTCCAATCAGATCCCAAACGCCTCGATCTTTATAATGTGCCAAGCAAAGCCAAAGATCCAAATAATTCTAAGCTGTGATGTAGCCCCAAATCATCCCAGCTTCCTCGTGGCCCTGCTCCAGAAGAAACCTATTCTTTCCTGTCCAGGTGCACGGAATCAGGAGGTTTGATGATTCCCTCAGGGCATCATCCAACCCTTATTGGAACCACCCTGTAATATGGTTCTCTCTTTAGCGTTGCTCACACTACCTCTGCTACCTGTGTGCTGCGCAGGGCAGAACCCTCCCTGGCAGTCATGGATGGTTTATTGGTATAATCTCAGGCCTAACTTTTTGGCCTCCAGAGCCCAAGTTAAGGCATGTCCGTTTGGCAAACACTTTGGTGGCCTGCAGCTAGAGGAAAGCAGCATAGTGGTGCAGGAATGAGAGCTCCAAGCTGGGAGTCACTGGAGGTTTGATTCTCCATTGTTCTGCCCCCATGTGTGTAAAGTGGGCATATCACTTGGTGCTTCCACGTCCACACCCCAAGCCATAGTGCTGTCCCTTCATTTTCTGGCCCCACCTCTCCTGGGGAACAGTGGTTTCAGAAGGGAGATGAAGGGAACAGCTTTTGGAACGACCGTTCCAGGCCTGCTGCAGACTCAGGCAGCTCCCTTTATGCTTCCAACCTTGTCTTTGCATGCACAGGGGCTAGGCACAGTGTTTTAAAATGAAAACGGGCACTGTGATATCATCACATGACTTCAGGACCTCTGTAGTACGAGGTCATCATCTGGCCCTCTTTTACACGCACACTGCATCAGATGCAAGGCTAAAAAGTGACTACCTCAGACAGCCTCCCCTTCCCATACCTCACAGAAAGCCTGCAGGCCATGGGGGAAGGATGCTGGAGGTCAGGCCAGCTCCCCAACCTTCTGCCCTCTACAATCGACTGCGACAGGGCCAGGATTCACCCTGGAAGGCTAAACCAAATGGAACTGTTGGGAGCTGTCAAATTCATACAAGTTACTCTACTGATGCTCAGATTTCTCGGACCAATTCACTTTACTTACAACACCACTCACTTATCCCTAGGAACTCACCCACTCACTACCCTTGAGGTGTATATTCACCTTCCTATTTGGTTATTTTTTTCCTTACTGCTGTGAAATAATTGCATGATTTCCTGTAAGCCTCTGTATTAGTCAACAGAGCCCCATAGGTGTAACTATGCACACACTTCTGTAAATCTTATTTTAGCATTTCTATGGTCTGTTCTGCTGAAGATTCATAGAGGGTTTCCTAGAAAACTCAAAGGTTGCTCCTGAAATAAGTGTTTCTGCACACAAACCTTGAAGTGACCTCTGCTTTGTCCTGCTACACCCCTTACCTACTCTTATGCCTTCTTTAGAAGCAGAGGGTGCTTTCCATTCCAAAATTCAGACCAGTGGCCTACAGCATGAACCAATGCTCAGTACATAACAATCAATTTCCAGTCCTAAGATTTCTGTTTGTCCGGTGACTAGGAAAGGAAAACTCCCACTGGAGATGCTAAGTAGCACCTCAAACTATCCCTCTGAATGCAAACTGAAACTTTGGTTCAGATAAATTAGTTAACTTTCATTCTTTTGAGGCAACTTCCACATTTTTATGCAGACTGGAAGTAAAAACCATCTCTGGTGATATTTTGAGCCAGACACTGAGGCTATCAATCTATCTAAGCATGAGGCTAGCATTTCTAAGCATGCTCTTGTTTGGTTTTCCATGATAATTCCAGTCTACATTGCTTATTTTAGATGAGGCGGGGGGAGGAAAGTTGTTGCTAAGAGCCCAGTGGTAGTTTATGGGTTTGTGAGCACCCTCTTTAACATGCTGCATTGGAAAACGACCTGAAAGACCTGGTTGTAGCAGACAACTTTAGGAGAAAATTTAAGGCACAATAGTTAAAAAAACCAAAGTCATAGCCATCGGATAGCTCTGAACATCAGAACTCTCAACTTGGTTATTAAGAGTCAAAGTTTCAGAAATCTGGCAAATACGCCTGTTCTCATATGATTTCAAGTGCAGTTTTTGAATCCCAAGAGGTTTGTGTAGGTCACAGAAGCATTAAAATTTTGGGGACTTTTCCAAACTGCAGCTCTGACCCATAACATCCATTCATTATTTCACTGTGATACCATTGTCCCAGTTACATTCACAAACACACTGATTGTATCCTGTTTTGTTCTCTGACACCATTCCCATCACAATCGCAGGAAGCCCATCAGGAAATATTTGCTAGCTGCTGCTATGTTTCCAGCCACAAAAAAACAAAATTTGCACGTTCGGGCCCTGATGACTTATTCCAGGCTAAGGCAAAACAACAGCATGAAAGAATCAAAGTGAAGACTTCAAGAGAGAGCACAGTGTGTGTGTCTCCTCGGGAAACAGGTGGCAGTGACTCTGAGAATTGCTGGACTTTGTCTACGTGGAGAGTGCTTTGTGCAGCCCAAAGGGACCAAAAGGCCCGACAATCAGCCATCTACAGCATAGGTTACAAGTCACATTTTCTGATCCTATCCCATTATGCCAAGCAGAGCTTGCCTTAAAGAGGTCTGATCTTGGCCACAGGACCTGTTCAGGTCAAGGTGAGGTCACCAGATGGCTTCAGGCTCAGACCTGTCTTGGCACTGCACATATCCAAGGGGTTGGGGTTGTTTGCCTTGAAAGTTATGGCGTGGCTCATGTGTGACGTGGAGGTAGATCAACATTCAGATGCTGAGTGCCTATGACATACGGCATGTGCTTGGCTCTGCCTTTCAGTCCAGACTCATCCCTAGCCAGCACCTCTCTTCGGATGGCATGAAGCAAAGGCTACACCTGCCAGTGTTCCATTATCTATTGCAGCCTTTTTGGATCCTCTGTTGACTCCATGCATGGAGAGCTGTGGTTTAAGCCAGAAGGGATAATTGCCCACCATTAATGGCTGTTAGTGTGAGACAGCAATAGAAGAGCCACAAGAAGCTGGCAGGATGGCTGCTGGTGCTTATTGTCAAGCTACGTAATGCAAAGCATGGAAATGGGAAAGTGGGGCTGGTTCACGGGTTGTAAGTGTCAGCTGTCCCCTAGCTCCTTGCTGCACCTCACTCAGCTTGGTGTAGTACGCTGAAATGCTTGTGCACGTGCAAATGGATATTCATAGATAACGAATGCTTGTGCACGTGCAAATGGATATTCACAGATATTCACACACCTTCTAACCAGGATCTCTTCCTCAGTGGGATAGAAAAACCCCTATTGCTGGGATTTTTTTAACAGTGCTTATGGGAGTTAGGTGACCATTCATGTTTGTTGGGAATTGGGTGCTTTGAACACTTTAGTTCCAGCCTTAAATTTGACCTACATCCCCAATTCAGGGAGGTCAACATCAGGGTTTACACCGGGTAATAAATCCAGTTTAACAACACTAGATGCAAGTAGGCACAGAAAATACCTAAGATACTGCTCCCACAAGCAAAAAATATAAAATGAATATGCTAGCATGTGACTGGAGAGATACATGGCCCAGATAATATCACCTGACTCCCACGGTCTGTCACATTGATCTAGATGGAGACTGTTTCCTGTATAGTGTAATATTTTGCTCCTGCTTTCTCTGATTCTCACTCGCTCTCCCTCAATTTCTCCTTAATTCTGCTTTCCCTGCTTTCATTAAAATCTGCTCCCCTTCACTCTCCCTCATTCTTTGCCTCTTATTCATGCTTTCATTCTTTTCTCTCACTTCTCTTCCATGCTTCATCTCTTGTTCATTTTCATTTTGCGTACTTAGCCTATCTGTGCCTCAGTTCCCTGTCTGTAAAATGGATCAATCACACTATCCTGCCTCCCAAAGCTGTTGTGTGGATAAATCTGTTATGTGAGGTGCTCTGATACCATGGTGGTGAGGTCAGATAAGGACCATGGCACCTCTAAGAAGGACAGAACCTCATATCCTGACAAACACCGTGTCAATAAAACAGCTTCTAACATCCAGTGCTGTCTAGGAATGCATGCTCATTATACAAGTGCTGTTAGAGCCCTCAGCTGTGGCTAGGTCTACCCCGTGAAGCGGTGTGAAAAAACCCACACATGTTAGCCACTAAAATGTTGTTGTCAGAACTCCCCCTGCAGCTGTGCTGACAGAAGAGTGTCCCTTTCCAGTGCTGGCACAGACTGCCTGTGTGACCTTGGGTGACTTATTTGTGGCACACTTGCCCATTTGTAAAATGGGAATAAAGACCCTTCCTTGAACCAGTGCTCTCCGTTCGTGGAGTCAAGACAGTGTCCAAAGTGGCCACTTCCCCCAGCAGTGCAGCAGACAATGGAACATTTTCTAAGGGTGACTGTGATAGAAATAATAAGCCTATGATTGAAGACAGTCTGCTTTCCACACTTTGGGATCCTCTGGCTTTTCGCCATCTTTAAAGTCCTCTCCTATTATTCCTGGCTGCTCCTTTGTCCAGCAGGGAAGGCCAGGGCTAATGTCACTGCTGCCCCTCAGCGGAGTATATGAAAGCCATGCATTCATGCTCCTTGTATCATGCCCAGTTTCTGCTGGCTCCTGGTCTCATTCTCAACTGGTCTCCCCTGCTTGGTAGTGCAATTGAAAGTGGCTGCCCTACCGGGATGGCATTCATCTATATTTTCCTTCAAGCCAGCCTCAACCCACATAGTTCCACTGATGAGCTGGTCTCCACAGACGCCTATCAGAAAAGCAGCAATTTTGGGAACATGCCTCCTCAGGGCATTCCAAGCTAAACAGCCCCACGTGATTATACTGAGGTATTTTCTTTGTCAATCTCAATAGAGAGATTCAAACAGGAAGACTGGGCTTAAACCATTGCAAGGTCCCAGGGATTTTTTGACGGATCTAATTTCTCTACAAAGAGCCATTACTGTTCAAATCTGCAAGCAATAGGGAGGTACCAGCATGACTAAGTGGGCTGCAGGGTTTCAGCAGGACAGAAGGTTGCAAGTTCATACTAGGACTTGGGCTAGGACCCAAAGCCCGCACTGTAATATGAAAGGGTAGTGATAGAAGTGATAATTTAATGTACTTCCTAGTGAGTACCCAAAGAGTAACATGGCACCTCTAAGAAGGACAGAACCTCTTATCTTGACAAACACGGTGTCAATAAAACAGCTTCTAACATCCAGTGCTATCTAGGAATGCCTGCTCATTGCATAAGTGCTGTTAGAGCCCTCAGCTGTGGCCAGGTCTACCCCCGTGAAGCAGTGTGACCAAACCCACACATGTTAGCCACTAAAACTATGTTCTCAGAACTCCCCCTGCAGCTGTGCTGACAGAAGAGTGCTCCTGTTGGAAGACTTAGGGCTAGTCTGTGACAGATGTAGTGCTGTTAGTGCGGATGCTCTGTGCCAATGGGAGAGAGCTCTCCCTCTTCCCCTAGCAGCAGTATCCATCTTGGCAGGAGTGCGTCTGGCTTTTCCACCTTACCCCAAGTGACTTAAGTTATACCCAAGTAAGTGCCCGTGTGTACAAGCCCTTAGTGTCATGCACAGAAGTGGTGTTAGTAGGATGATAGAAAAACTCTGTTTGTCAGCATAAGCACCATCTTTAGCAGAGGTTATACTGGCAAAAACATAGGTCACATTTCCACTTGCCGCCTGGCGATTGATCTTCTGGTGTTTGATTTAGCGGGTCTAGTAAAGACCCGCTAAATCAAATGAGAAGTAAGGGAAGCTGACGGGAGCATTTGCTCCCATTGGTCCCCCACTGTGAAAATAGTGCCAAGCTCAGCTTAAGATATGTTGACTCCAGCTATGTTATTTATGTAGTTGGAATTGTGTACTTTAAGCTGACCTCCTGGGTGTAGTGTGGACTTGGCCATAGAATAGGCAAGGCCTCACTAACTGGAAATTGATGGCCAAATCATCCCTTTACATCTACTGATGTTAGTTGAAGAATGTGCTAGGGCTGGAAGGAACAAGAAATCATAGAAATCATAGACATTTTGAAATTCTTGAATACTAGGACTGGAAGGGACCTCGAGAGATCAAGTCCAGTCCCCTGCCCTCATGGCAGGACCAAGCACGGTCTAGATCATTCCTGATAAATGTCTATCTAACCTGCTCTTAAATATCTCCAGTGATGGAGATTCTATAACCTCCCTAGGTAACTTATTCCAGTATTTAACCACCCTGACAGTTAGGAAGTTTTTCCTAACGTCCAACCTAAATCTCCCTTTGCTACAATTTAAGCCCATTGCTTCTTGTCCTTTCCTAAGAGGTCAAGGAGAACAATTTTTCTCCCTCTTCCCTGTGACACCCTTTTAGATACTTGAAAACCGCTACCATGTCCCTTCTCAGTCTTCTCTTTTCTGAACTAAACAAGCCCAATTCCTTCAGCCTTGCCTCATAGCTTATGTTCTCTAGACCTTTAATCATTTTTGTTGCTCTTCTCTGGACCTTCTCCAATTTCTCCACATCTTTCTTGAAATGTGGTGCCCAGAACTGGACACAATACTCCAGTGGAGGCCTAATCGTGCAGAGTACAGCAGAAGAATGACTTTTCATGTCTTGTTCACAACACTCCTGTTAGTGCATCTCAGAATCATGTTTGCTTTTTTTGCAACAGTGTCACACTGTTGACTCATATTTAGCTTGTGGTCACCTAGTCTAGCCTCCTGCACCGAAGTCAGACCAAGTAAACCTAGACCATCCCAGACAAGTGTCTACCCAGACTGTTCTTAGAAATCTTCAGCAACAAGGACTCCAAACCACCCTCTGAAAGCCTGTTCCAGAGCCTAGCTACCCTTTGTAGTTAGAAAGGTTTTCATAATACCTAAATCTCCCTCAATGCAGATAAAGCCCATCACTTCTTATTCTACCTTCAGTGGGCATGGAAGAATAACTGATGACCATCCTCTTTCTAACACCCCTTAACATATTTAAGGACTGCTATTAAGTCCCTCCTCAATCTCATTTTCTCAAGACTAAACACGCCCAGTTTTTTAACCTTTCCTTGTAGGTCAGGTTCGCTAAACTGTTCATCATTTTTGTTGATCTCCTCTGCACGTTCTCCAATTTGTCCACATGTTCCGTAAAGTGAGGCACCCAGAACTGGATGCTGTACTCCACCTGAGGCCTTACCTGTGCCAAGTGGAACAGGACAATTACCTGTTATGTCTTACATGCCACAGTGCTGTTCATATGCCCCAGAATAACATTAGCGTTTACCTCAACTGCATCACATTGTTGACGCATATCAACTGGTGATTCGTTCTAACTCCCAGATCCTTTTCAGCAGTCTGACCACCAAGTTAGTTACTCCCCATTTTGTAGCTGTGTGTTTGATCTTTCCTGCCTAAATCAGGCACTTTGCACTTATCTTTATTTGAATTTCATCTTTTTTATTTCAGAACAAGTCTACAAATTTCAAAGATGGTTTTAAATTCTAATCCAGGTCCCTAAACTGCTTGTAAGCACCTCCTATTTTAGCCTTATTGCAAATTTTCTAAGCATACTCTCCATTCCATTAGTTAAGTCATAAAGTAAAATATTGAGTAGTACCAGGACAAAACCTTGCCTTTATGGGACATCACTAGATATGTTCTCCTAGTCTGACAACGAACCATTGATAACTACCATCTGAGTATGATCGTACAACCAGTTTTGCACCTGCCTTCTAGTAATTACAACTACTTCACATTTCCCTAGTTTGGTTATCAGAATGTTCTGTGGGACTGAACTAAATGCCTCACTAAAATCAAGACATGATGGCTACGTCTACACAGGCACCCTTTT